>UELV01032464.1:0-15995 GCA_900490015.1 Megastigmus stigmatizans | reverse complement strand
GATATATTTGCTGATTAATTATAATTTATTCCGTTTTAAGCTGATATATTGATATCTAATAATATAAATAAATATTATTGGTCAAATAAATATACATATTACCATATTTAATTTGATATATTAAACTTAAAAATTTGGCGTTTAATGCATAAAATATTGAGGTTATGCTTAAAAAAGCTACTCTCGACTCTTGTTTACTTTTGACGTTTAGTCTTGACTGGTCATTACCGAGCATTTGACGATTTGAAACTCTAAATGTTGGCTAGTCGAAACTGGCTAACGGCTGGATATAAAACCAGCCGAACTCGTCAATGTTCTACCAGGGCAATGACACCCTTGATCGCACCTATCTTGTTTCCAAATTGGTGGTGAGGATTAAAATTTAAAAATGTACCTGACCATGTAGGTTTTCTATACCAATTTAATTTTACTCTATTATTCTTGACTCTAATGATTCTAATATCTAAAAAACTCAATTGATTATCTGACTCGACCTCTTTTATAACTTTAATTCTACCATGGATAGAATTAAACGCATCTGCCATTTCGTCCGCAAAACATTCAGGTACAACTGCAAAAAACTTTTTTTTGAAAGTGGGAGAGGGGGGTAGGTGGTGGGGAGAGTGAGGATGGGTAGTGGGTATATGAGGAGGTTAAACACGCTTTTCATTTCAGTCCCTGAGGAGGAGCCGGAGCGGACTCGAAACGTAGGGCGTTTGGGTGGTGGGGGTTGATCAGATTGTCCTTTACTAATACATGTTTTTTCAGGGTTAAATATAAGTTTATTTCAAATTCTGCGGGGGAGATTATAAATAAGGGCAATCTGATTGCCCATGAATATTGATTAGACTGTAAGACCGATAGAAAAATCTTTGTCAGTTTATAATTTCCTAGTTATAATTTAAATAACAGTAGTTTAATTACATTTAAAACTTATTACATTACATTACATTTATACTAATATATACAATATTAAATACAATAATAATGTATAACAATAATAACAATATAAATATAACAATAATGACTTATATAATAATGCGTTATTTATGATAATTTTTTAATTTGTATATTTTCCATAGTTTCAGAGAAAAGGATGTGTGAAATTTTGAAAATTTCGAAAATCTCATCCATAACTTTTTGAGAAGTTTTCAAAGTTTTTAAAGCATCCCAAAGCTAAATATGGCTTTAAATATTCTAAGATTGTTAGAGTGGCCTTAAAATAAAAAAAATATTGAAAAAAATTTAGTTTGTACGTATATCCCTATATATACAGAATTTTAGAATGGCCAGTGCTCATCGGTCATTCACTAAAATTTTTGATCAGTAAAAATCAATACGGAGGTTATTGAAAACAATGTCATGATATTGTGCAATAAAAAGCATTTTCAAAACACTATAATTAAGCTCTTTTACCTTCCATAGTTTCAGAGAAAAGAATGTGTGAAATTTTGAAAATAAAAAGTTATCGTTATGAAGTTTACAAAGTTTTTAAAACATCCCAAAAATAAAAATTTAAAAAAAAACTATTCATTCATATATTTCTAAGAGTTGGTTGTAAAAAATTTAATAAAGTTTTTTATTATAAAATATAAACCATATTTTAGTGAGAATGAGGCAATGTATTTTTGTAGGTTAGGTTATTTTTGACTATTTTATCATAGACTTACATATTAGATTAAATAATTAAGTTTTTATCAGTATATTAGATCCATGTATACTTTTCAAAAGTAGAAATATTATTATTACTTTTTAAAAGTATAAATTTCATTTATTCTACTTTTCAAATGTCTAAATGACATTTTCTACTTTGGGGTTTAGAGTGTACACGTAACACGGATGACGCGATGTATGAGGGCCATGAGGCTAGGTTACAATTGTTTCCTTTTATTTAGAATTTTTTTTAAATCTTTAATATACTATTTACTTATCATTATCAATCATTTACTTATTAACATTAAAAAAAAATCTTTAAAAGACTTTTATTTGTAATCAGTCCCTGATAAGAAAAGTGTGATGAGCATATGAAATTGTATTAGGGCTTTTATCATGGTACATGATCAAGTCCTGACAAGAAAAGCGTGACGAGCATGATCAGGCCATGATGCTTCTGTCCCTGATTAACACCAAGTGGGAGCATAAAATATGTTATCTCAAACATATTTTTTTTTCAACATCACAAAGCTTCCTTTTGGAGGAAGCAAAAATAAGTGACTAGTCATTTTTTTTCCTACCGCTTACGCTGACTGTCTTACCGCTCAACTTCATATGAAATCTATATGATTTTAACTAATTATTATTAAATCTAAAATAGTCCAGAATATTGAACGAGAAGAAAACGCAGACTACAGCAGACTGCCCGAATAGAACTAATTACCGATTGGAACGAGAGTCGTCTCGTTTCCCAAACGGACTCTGAGTTGTCGCCTTTTCCAACCGGATTCTGAGTTGTCGCCTTTTCCAACCAAATTCTGAGTTGTCGCCTTCTTTCTCAGGAGCGTCGATATATGTATGAATTTTTATTTGATTTACATGTGGCTCCGTGCGCAATGGCGCCACTTTCTACGTGGTTAAATGGGATGCATTGAAGCGAGTAGTAGTGGTGTCGGTCGATGAATCGGCCGCCGCGACCCTGCTCAGGTCCGAGCGCATCAGGGTCGGGTGGGTCAACTGTAGGATCCGTTGAAGAGTGGAAGTGCCCAGGTGCTATAAATGTCTGGGCTACGGCCACCAGAGCTGGGCCTGCAAGGGATCAGACCGGAGTAAACTCTGCTTCTGGCGTGGAGCGGAGGGCCATGTTGGTAAAAACTGTAAGTCAAAGCCCAACTGTTTCCTGTGTGCCAATGCCGAGGGAGAGCATGTCGCGGGATCGGGCGCATGCAGAGTCTTCCGCGCTGCCCTTGCACAGAACAAGAGAAAATGTCCCTAGTCCTCCAGGGAAATTTGAACACGAGCAGGACGGTACGAAACCTCCTTGCCCAGATTTGTTCCGAGATGAACGCTGAGATTATTCTCATCAGCGAACAGAATCGGGATGGGACCCGCGGAGTTTTCACGTCGCGGATCTTGGATCCAGCCGCGGCTTTGTCTGGGTGAGGCATACGGACACTTATTACGTCAGCGTGTACCTCATCCCAAATGATCGCATAGACGACTTCCGGGCCAAACTCGATGGCCTGGAAGACGCCGCGCGGGACATGGGGGGCGAGCTGATAGTAGCGGGAGATTTTAACGCTATAGCTCTCGAATGGGGGGAATCCAGGCCCGACTCTAGAGGCCGCCGGGTCGCCGAAATGGCGGCACGGATTGGATTAGTGGTGCTGAATTCCGGCACCACCTCCACCTTTAGAAGGCCTGGCTATAGGGAGACTATTATAGACGTCTCTGGCGAGCGAGGCGCTCGCGGCGCGAGTCGAGGACTGGCGGGTGGTCGAAGACTATACTGGAAGCGACCACTAATGCATCAGGTTCCGTGTGCGTGATGTCCGCCTCTCCTCGGCATCGATTAGACGCCCACCCCCCAGGTGAAATATCTCAAAGATGGACCCCGAGAGGCTATCTTCCGCTCTAACGTGGGGTCAACAAGCCCTGAGAAGCATCCTGGGCGACGTGCCACCGCCAGTGCGGGCCGGGAGGGTGACAACCGTCACTATGCGGCTCATCCACGAGGCTTGCGCAGAAACAGTGCCTCGGAGTCGCAGTAGCGGAAAGAGACGCCCTGCCTACTGGTGGACGAGCGAAATCGCGGACCTCCGCAAGAGGTGCCTGGCCCTGCGCCGCCGGGCCCCCTTAGCCGCGGAACACCTTGCGGCCAAGAAGCCACTAAAGCGGACCATCAAGTCCAGCCAGCGGCGCTGGTGGTGGGAGCTAGTGGAGGAGCTGAATAGGGATCCGTGGGGACTGGGCTTCAAGATCGTTACCCGCAAGCTGGCGGCTTTTGCCGTCAGCAGTCCAACAGACGCGGGGGTGATCAATAACATCGTAAATGCCTTGTTCCCCGGGCATCCCGAGAGGCGGCGCCCCCAGGAAATATCCGACTGCCCAGTTGAGTCTCTATTCACAAGGGTGGAGCTCTCAAGGGCGGTTTCGTCTATGCGAAACAAGAGATCTCCAGGGCCGGATGGCCTCCTGGCGGAGCTGCTGAAGGCGATAGCCGTAATTCACCCGAGTTTCTTGCTGGACATGTACAACTCGTGCCTAAAGATGGGCGTATTTCCGGCCCGCTGGAGGGTAGCGAAACTTGTGCTGATCAGCAAAGGCAAGGGTCCGGCAGGCACTCCAGCATCGTACAGGCCACTGTGCATGCTGGACACCGCAGGCAAACTCCTGGAGAAGCTGCTGAAGCCCCGTCTCCTAGTAGCCGTACGAGAGGTTGGAGATCTAACCCCTCGCCAGTACGGTTTCAGACGGGGCAAGTCAACCATCAATGCAGTCCAGGAGTTGACGCCACAAGGACGACGGACCGAGGAAACCATTTCTCACGCCCCGTGTCTGCTGGCCTTAGACGTAAAAAACGCCTTCAATTCCGTCAGGTGGTACCAGGCGCTGACGCCATGGAACGAGATTTCCGGGTCCCCAGGTACATTCTCCGAATGCTCGGGAGTTACCTCGGGAACCGCTCCATAGTCTATGACACCGAAGATGGCCCGTTGAAAAAGGAAATAACATCTGGGGCAGCTCAGGGCTCCATCCTGGGTCCCGACGTTTGGAACATCTTCTACAACGGGATCCTAAGGATGGAAATGCCCGAGGGCACGTTCCTGATAGGGTATGCGGACGACATAGCAGCCGTCATCATCGCAAGAGATGTCGACGCGTGTCAGATACGACTCAATCAGGTAATGCGTCGAGTGACCTCCTGGATGGAGAACGACGGGCTCGAACTAGCCGTAGCTAGGACCGAGATCGTGCTACTCACTAAGAGGTGCATTAACACCTTGCGCCCGATGAGCGTAGGAGACGCGACGGTCCAGACCAAGCCAGCTGCTAAGTACCTGAGGGTGACGCTTGACTCAAAGCTCACCTTTAGGGAACACATACGCAGGGCGGCTGACAGGGCGGCGGTGGTGACAACGGCGCTTAGCCGGATCGTGGCTAATACCAAAAGTCCACGGCCTTGAAAGCGCCGTTTGCTCATGCGCACCGCCGAGTCCATCATGCTGTACGGTTCTGAAGTCTGGGCCGACACGCTGCGGTACGAAATGTATGGCCGCAGTGCAACGGATATGGACGGCACACAATATCGCAGCCGTCCTTAGAAGAGGGCTCCTCTTGGGAGGAGCCAGACACGGTGGCCCCAGACCGGTAGGCGCAGGATAACCGCGAGAAGACCTGGCACCCCCCTCCGAAGTAATTCCTCACGGCGGTGCCGGAGGGGAGGGAATACAAACTGCCACGTGTTTTCAAGGCGGAGGCGTTTTAGTGGGTATGCCTGATCATTTGAACAGGAGAGTCCCACACAGGGGGAGACACATGTCTCCCTATCGAACATAAAGTGTTCCCCTTCGCCCCGGAAAAAAATGGGATGCATTAAGAAATTTATGATTTGTCCGTGGCGCTACTTTCTACGTAGTTGTATGGGAATGCATACAAGAAGGTCACGATTCAGCCACAATACGCACGAAGCCTCTCACGATATAGAGAGGAAAGCCCGGGCAAGCGAAGTCTTTATTTTATCTAAGGAAATGAAATTATACAAATAAAAGTGACTCTACTAGTTGCAATGATAGAGAGAGAGTGAAAGAGAGGAATAAAATTCGTACGCAAATCGCCGCGAGGTACCTTTACGCACGCCTAGAGAGCTCTCTTACCTTACTATAAATGGAGGAAACGCACGGGTCGATACGAAGCTAAGTCCTCGCCACTCGCAGAGCGGGAACACCTTCCTTGATCCAGGGCGCCTCGACGTCTCGAGGGAACCGTACCTGGATCCCGGGCAGACCTGTAGGTCCGGCCGCGTAGGTGAACGCCGGGACGGAAACTTGGCACGACGAGAGGCTCGAACGTGGCCAACCTTCCCGCAATTCCGCTAAACCACGCCGTCCTCGCACATACACTTACACACGAGCGCACGGGTTGATATAAAACTTAAATTACTAAACGCACCTAACCTTATTGGGACGGCCGTCCTGATAAGGACGTACGTGCCGACCCTTCGCACAATGCAAACCCACACAAAGGGGGCAAGAAAAACGCAGAAAAAAAAGAAACCGGGCGCTATGACCGTGCGGAAGCAGCCTGACTGTCTCCCGTGAAACCTGAAGTCCAACTGCCCGCGCAAGTGACTGCGAAGAGCGGCGTGAGCCCGCGCGCGCGTCTCATTGGCTGATCGCCGCGCGACGATCAGCGTGTTATAGCGCGAAATTCAACAGCCTCCCAACGACCTAAATACCCCGAACAAACACATACGTTATTTATAACTTAAAAGTCTCTGAAAAATAGACATACGCTAAATAAAAGTAAAATGCAACTACGTGAAATTATGCTTTACACAGTATTACTTGATATGGCATAGTTTAATTTAACATAAGTTATTAAAAATATAATTTTCTAAATAAATTGATTATTCCTAAAATAGCGGGATTTTTATGATTTAAATTCGGCATAGTTATAGCACTCTGCAATATTGTTCGATTTGTTTAATAAAAAGTTGGCATATTTGTTCAAATTGTCGAGATATTGAATTTAAAATGAAAATAATATTATTTCCCATGCTAAACTATGGAAAAGCTTATTTTTTAGGTTTAGTGCAGTGCGTCTTATCTGACCTCCCCTTTTTTTATGCGTTGCACATGTACAGCGAGCGTCTAAGCAGCGCTGCTTGTGACGTAGGCGGTCATCTGGTTTTTGTATACAATTTGAAGAGTCTAAACTAATATTCAAAAATATTCTTCAAAAAATGTTTATTTATTATTAATTATGAAATATTTAAACAAACTAGATATTAATTAAAGTTTGAAATGAATGCATATACTTTTACTGATTTGTTACTAAATGTAATTATGTAACTGCTTTTATTATAGTTATTTTGAAATACATATTCTAATTGCTGGTGCAGGTAAGGAATCTTATGTACCGAGACACAGTACTAATGGTTTGGATTCCCGGGTTGATTGTAAATACTGATGTGTGCAAATATTGCAGGGCACAAACTAAATGATTTTACGCATTTCTTTATTATAGTTTTAATTGCAAATAATAAAAAAATGTAGATTGTCGCCATTTTAGAAATACATAACATAAAATATTTATAAAAATTATAGTTTAAAATTATTGTGCTTAAATAACGCATATAAAGTATATTTTTATACATAGTATTTTCGGGGCATATGCGATGCCATCGGGCGAAAGTGGAAAAAAAACGGGAACCCTCTTGGGAAAACTCTCTGTTTTACCTAATGCGCTCGATCGATATCGATTTTTACTATTGGGGTCGGTAACAGAAAAATAGGAAAAACCCTAGATCTATATCTACTATAGATTTCATTAATACCTTTGGAGTTGCTTTTAGTTCGGAAATTTCAAAATTTTTATAGAAAGGCGCGCGACGTTACAAGATAAATTCATTAACTAAATGATATTAAAATAAAGTATTAGAGATTATGTAAGAATATTTTTTTGCAATAATCTTAAAGGAACAAGGAAAAATATTATGTAGAGGATATAAAAGTTATCAATCTCATACATACACAATAGCTCGAAAATAAAATGTAATTTATGCTCATGAACGACGGTCATAAATTTTTGTATAGGCCAAATAGCAATATTAGAATTCTAAAGGATTGGTGAAAAATGATACGTGAGAAGTTTGGTATAAAAGCTGCTTCGATTCATACTTAAATAAAGTTTGAGAAAGTCCAACCAAAGATCTACAACTCATTTGAAAACTAGCAACAATGAAATATACATTTATATTATGTTCTGCTTTATTCTTGTGTTATGTAACTACATCTATAGCACAAACTGAAGAGTCAAGAGAAACACGAGATAGAGACTGCAAAGAATATGGTAAATAATCTTTCTACTACATATTGTAATGTTTTCTTCAATTAAAAAAGGGCATAATCTCATATGCTGACCGAATCCTAAAAACTTACAATTAAATAAATATTTGACATTATGTAAATTCCAAATACAAGGTGCACTGCGATTACTAATTATCATTTGTTTATCAAAGTATCAAGAAAATATTTCAATGACATCTCTAAGAATTTCTGTTTTGAAACAGAAAATTCTGAAGGTGTAGCATTATAATATTTAATCAAAACTTTATTAAATGATTAATAATTCATAGACAAAGTGCATCTGTATTTGAGATTTATAGAATTTAACCTCTCTGACCGGTGTCCACATATGTGGACAGATATTGAATTTACAATTGTAAGGTGCCCTAAGTTTTTTTATAAAACCACCGGTAGCATTAACTTCTCCGAATCAAATACTACGAGGAGTAGTCGCGCTGTTTAATTAAAAATTAATTTTTGCCTCTTATAATTGAAATCGAAAGAAAGCAAATAAAATTTTTTTATTTATGCGTTCATGGTGCCGGTCAGAAGAAGTTAATATAATTTTACTTCATCATGGGTGAAGCTTTGTAATGGTAATTTTCTTTTTTACAAATTAATGAAATGTTATAGGAACGTATTTCAAGTGTTTTTACATAAAAATTAAAATTTTCTTTCTGTATGTATGTGGGTGGGTGTGTGTGGGGTTATCTAGAAACACAACCCACACACACACACACACACACATTTTTTTTAAAATAACATAAATCGACTCCTAGATATTGAAAACATACTTCTATAATATTATCTCAAACATATTTTTTTTACCATCACAACCAAAGAAACACAATAGTATTATTTTTATTTTAAGACTAAGTATCTTCGCACGTATAAGTTTATAATCCCATGTTTGATTTAGAGTTTTACATATAAAGTTTAAAAAATGTAAGTTCAAATTAGATAATGTTGTGGTGCACTCCCTCTGACATTAAGAATTCATTGCAGTTAAGTGTACTTATGAAGTCAAAAAGTATTTATAATAATTATTTTATTAGATACACTAAACGTTACATGCGACAATTCGTAATATGCTACAAATTTTTACACTTTATTCTGTTAAAATCGTTACATCAGATAAATTCATTAACTAAATGATATTAAAATAAAGAATTAGAGATTATGTAAGAGTATTTTATTGCAATAATCTTAAATGAATAAAGAAAAATATTATGTATCTCTTATAAAAGTTATCAATCTCATACATGGACTTTTTTACGTTTTATTCGCGATTGCAAACGATACACAATAGCTCGAAAATAATATGTAATTTAGGCTCATCCACGACGGTCTTAAATTTTTGTATAGGTCAAATAGCAATATTAAAATTATAAAGCATTGGTGAAAATGATACGAGAGAAATTTGGTATAAATGCTGCTTCGATTCATACTTAAATAAAGTTTGAGAAAGTCTAACCAAAGATCATTAGATACAACTCATTTGAAAACTAGCAACAATGAAATATACACTTATATTATCTTCTGTTTTATTCTTGTATTGTGTAATCACATGTAAAATATTATGTTAACAGTAGAGGAGCAGCAGATCCCAAAAGGCACAGGTAAATAATCTTTTTACTACATATCGTAATGTTTTCTTCGATTACAAAAAGTACATAATCTCGTATGCTGACCGGATCCTAAAAACTTACAACTAAATAAATATTTGACATCATGCAAATTCCAAATGCAAGGTGCACTTCCTTTACTAAGTCTCATTTGTTTGTCAACGTTTCAAGAAAATATTTCAATGATACCTATTTAGTGTAGCATTAAAATATTTACTTCAAACCTTATTAAATGATTGATAATTCCTAGACAAAGTGCATCTCTATTTAAGATTTATAGAATTTAATGTATTTTTACTTCCTCATGGGTGAAGCTTTGTTAGGATAATTTTTTTTTACAAATTAATGCAATGTTATAGAAACGTATTTCAAGTGTTTTTGCATAAAAATTAAAAATTTTCGTTTCTGTATGTATGTGGGTGGGTGTGTGCTTACCTCAATTATTCTGGGAGTTCTGTATAGATTTTGTTTCCTTATAAAGGATGCTTTGCAATTGTGGAAATTTTTTTTTCAAAAAACAAAAGAGAAACATCTTGTAAGGATTTTTTTCGTGTTATGTGTAGATGCTTATGCATGCATGTGTGTACCAATATATCTCAGGACCGGATAGAACGTTCTTGATGTTTGATCTCTCATTTTTCTGTTTTTATTTGTCGTATTGTCCGCTCAAAAATAATTTTTGTATTTGATAATTTTCATTAGTTTTATAATGAAAAATAGATTTTTAAAATTTCTCGTTCTATCCTTATTTGTATGTTTTCATTAAATTCTTTTAAATACGAATATTCAGAACTGTTTTAAATTTATTTAATATTATCATATTAAAACTCCTTTAAATTTTATTATTCATGGTATAGTTGAAGTGATGGATATTTCTGCATAAGCTTTAAATCATTATAGATGGAATATACTAATTATTATTTTTTTATATTTTAAGATCAACCGCCGAAAACAAGCGATGGTAAGCCCAAATTATCTTCCTGTACATTAAGTTAAATGTTCATGTCTGAATATGAAATTAATGGTTGAAAGAAGCGATCCTTACGAACCAAAAAATTCCCTTATTCCGACGTTTCGGTCTTTTATTTGATTATACGTCCCTCTTCAGAGTCTAAAAGGTCAATTCGTTAAAAACGGAATTTTTTGGTTCACAAGGATCGTATCTTTCCACCATTAATTTCATATTCCTTTATAGATACGATTTTGACTGATTTTATATTTGATATAGCTGTTAAAGATTAGATCGGGATTACCTATATCAATTACGTATGCACACGACTGACTCTCTGCACCACGGTCTTGCAGTTGTTTCGAACGCTCAAACATAACTGATTAGGTTGCTGATATGATACTTGTCTCGCGGACATAAAGTATCCTCCACGTTTGAGTGTTGGCGCGCACCGCCGAATTCTGGATCCTGTTTCATGACATATTCTATTTCACTCTTATATTCGAAGACCGTTATTCGACCAAGTTTTTAAATGCTATAATAATAAAGCATACTCTATATAATTGGAATTCAATTTATTTGACTTATATTTTTATCAATTTATTGATTTTGTCTTCTCTTAATGATTCTAGATCGTTGATTTAGTTTTGCGCATTAACATATCCTAAATTGATTTGAATTCCACATTCAATTAGTTCCAATGCAGCATAACCGCTTTATAATTCTATTTACTTTTACAGAGTTCCTCGGTTATAGCAAGACGAGTTTAAATTCTAAAACAAGGGAAGACTGTATATCGCAGCTAACTGGAAACAGCGAATAAAAATTGTAAATTTATACTGATAAAAAAACATACGGTTAATTGTTGAAGTTGGTATTATTCGTAATTATAAATTTACTTAACTTAAAAGCAAATATGTATGCTGTTTAATTGAAATATATAGCAAAATATACTTTGGGTTAGTTAATTTTTCATTTCGATCATTGATTCCTTTCATATTATATAGTTTGCATTATTCGAAAAGTAAATATATATCCCAACCACTCATGGCAATAATTCAGAATAACCATAACACTCAAGCCGAAAGGTCCACATGTACAATTATTACATCGACTTATAAAAAGTATTTATCATTAAATGATATATATTAAGGAGGTTATGTACGCTTGTATTCTGAGAAAAAGAAACGCAAGCCGCGATTCTATTATGGAGTACCTCCTGCTACTAGTCTAGGAGCCAGGAGGGTTTTCATGGCCGATGGAGGTCCAGTCACTCACCAAAGTTTTCTAGACGTATTTTGACATGCTGATTACGATTTCAAGGGTGTTTTGTCATATCTTGATATTTACAAAAGTTATTAACAATGTAATTGTTTAAAATGCTGTAGAATCGAGTCAATAGACTAAAATGATATTCTGAACATATACATTTGTTGCATTTCTTCTAAGAAATCAGCTCATTTTGCAGATTTCAAAAATGTTAATTAGAACCCGAGATATTAAAAATTTACTGAATATATGTTGCTTTAATTATGCTTCGCGCTCACTAGTTCCCTTGTAACTTTTGATCAACTTCGAATATTTGGCTCAGGACGTCTGATTTGTAATAATATTTATGTAAAATTTGGTTACGAATATGTTATGACTATATAAGTAAAAAAAATTATCGTAAAATGTACTTTTTATTTGTTTATAAGACAATTTGACCCCCTTCTTTTGGAAAATACATATTAAAAGTTATACATAATTATTCCTGGTTTCAGAACGAATATATTCATATATTCATATATTCATATATTCTTGTATTCATATAACCATATATAGTAATATATAGTTCTTAAATCACCTGGTCCGCCAAGTATTTTTAAAGCTATGTTAGACTTATATAATAGCAGATAATGTGAAATTAATAAAAGTAATAATTTGACAACCAAAGCGAATTATTTCGTCATCAAAGAACCAAAATTTGTATTATACTTGTAGTACCTAGTTAAAAATAACTAATTCATAAAAAACTTCGTACATTATAATAATTGATTAAAACTTGTTTGGATAAAAATGATAAAAAAACATACCTATACTTACTTGACTGTTTGACACGTGATTTCAGAACTTCCTATTGTCTACATTTGTCATGTTTTAAATTGCATGAAAAAATTAAAAAGGTTTTAGTTAATAGTTAAATTTTTTTAAGGGAATTTATTTGAATATACCAAACAACGAGTGTTTGGAAGTATGTGTACGAAATTATTAATATTAATTATTAATTCTCATTAATTTATGCAACAATATATTGATGAGGTTTGGTAAAAAAGCATACTTACCCGTTTTATATCTTTTTTGAAAAGGTTGTCTTAGATTTTAGAAATTTTTAATCAATGATCTTATCAACAAATTAATTTTTTTTGTCAATATTATAATAAATTTCACAAGAATACTTTACACAATAGTTTTATCGCACAAGAAATATAACACTTTTTTATATACGCATTAAATTTAAAAAATCTCATTGTGTAAAAATTGTGAATGTAAATTAATTCAATGTACCGTTACTGTCTCTATTCCTAATCAGTTAAGGCCAAGGGTGTGAGTTTTTAATGAATTCAAAGAAAATTATAAATTCTGTGAAAAACTTTATTCCTTTAATTGAAAGTCAAAACTTTTAGCTTTAATTTAAAATAAAAACATAGTCAAAATATTGAAAATTAAATCATTTATTCATTTTTTAATGAAGCGGTTATTATGTCCTAAATCCTAATCACTAAATTTCAACCAGGAGCAATTCCTAATCAAACTATGTCCCAAATTCTAATCACTTTATCATTAGGGTATACATAATAAATAAAACATTATTATTTAACACACATTTATTTAAAAATGAATATTTACTTCTAAAATAAATACTTTATTAAATAATTTAATAAAACATTTTCATGGAATGAACAGAAATCTCGTTAAAATGCTTTTACCTAGTAAAACAATGTTATTTTTTTAAATTTATTCTTTTTATATTAGATTTTTGTTTTGATTTTTGTTTTTTTTTCCTCCTCTTCTTTTTCTTTCTTTATTATTAGCTTTTGTATCATCTCCTGTGATACGAATGTAGCCCTTTACTTTGTTTTCTTTAGGTTAGATATCTGAAAACAAAAATATGTACTTTTTACTTAAAATTACTAACAAATCACTTTATAAAGTTACAGATGTCAACAAAAAATACATAAAATATGCAATAAATTTATATTTTATGTATTTTTTATGCTAATTAAAGTCTTGAATCAGTGATTAGGAATTGGGCAAACGATGCAAAAACCTGACCCTAAATCTAATCACTTATAGTTTATAAAAAAAAAATGATTTTATTATTATGTGAGCTTTTGGAACAAAAAAAAACATAAATTAAAAAGCTTTTAATTACCTAAAAGAATTTACTTAAAAAAAATTACCTTACGATGCCTCGAGAAAATCCAAAACGAGCTAGCAATATCCTGAGATTGTTCTCTCACTTTTCCGTAAGCAACCGTTAAAAATTCCACCGTCCACACTTACCAGTCTCGTATTTCGTTATTTTTTTTTTTTTTTTTTTCATGAGAATGAAATAAAGCAGTACATTTAGAACATGATATATAAATTCCCCGAGCAACACTCTTTATTTAAAATTTTTTTTCAAATCAATATCTATAAAATTAATTATTGTAATACGATTTCTTTTTCAATGTGATTAGGAATACGGACATGATTAGGAATCGGTACAGTAACGTAATAAATTCATCACAAGCCTCATAAATTATACTAACAGATAAGTTTAATACATACTACAGCCTTATTTTGACATGGAATTAAAATACCAATCGATTCGTTCTTTATTTTGTATTTAAAATAGCTTTTGAAAACAGTCGTTTACATAGAGATCCTTTTACATATTCAAATTTTTTGCTACCTTAAATAAGTAAACTTACTGAAGTTTTTAATTTTTTAAGTTTTTCTTGAATTTAAGTTGGTAACCGCCTTCAAATTATGTCTATTACCATGAATTTTGTGAAAAGTCGGGGGAGCTTCCCTAAATTGCAAGTGTAATTATTTTGTAAAAACCAAATCGTCATAACTTTACATTACATTGCACAAGTCAGTTGCTTGCATTTAAAAAAATGAGATTAAAACCTTCTGACCACAGATTTATGGAACATGTATCAAAAAGACTAATTTAGGAATTATACAGCTATCGATAGAAAGTGACTGATCCTCAAGTTTTATTCTCATTAATAATTATATTTCATATATTTTAGTCTAAGGGTATGAAAACAGTATTTTGTCTATTGCTAAACCCAAATAGAAACATTATATTAAATAGATCTGTGTGAAAAAGTTTTACATATGAATTTTAGAACTATCGATAGAAAATGACTAAACCTTAAGTTTTATTTTTAACCATTATTTATACACAAAAAGTTCATTTGAGAGCCAGGGACAGATAATGACTACTTTTCAAGTTTCATTTTCAACCTTTTTTTCCACCAAAAGCATCCGTTCAATCTATAAGTTGTGAGGCTGATTTTGGCCTCACAAAGAATAATTACAAACTAAACAAAACCATGCGCCGTCGCGTTATTGTCCTCCGGCACCGTTTGAGGTTAGAGTCGCACTGACAGGGCAACGAGTCCGCGACGACGACACTCGCCACCACCGCCACGAGGGATTAATTTATAATGCAAATTAATTAACGAGGGGGGAATCGCGTTTGTTGGAGGAGAGCGACGAGACCGACGGACAGCACGACGCGGCCCTGGAGACGATCACGACCGCGCAATGATGCACTGGGCCGACCGGTGGAGCCCACCAGCGAAGCGACGACGACGATGAGGCAAGCGAGCAGTGACCCGCACGACACACTACTCGCCGACCTGAATAGATTAGGTAGGTAGGATTGGTAATCCGATAAGCGACGGAAACGAGGTCAAGGATCGATAGCGAATCAATAGGGAGCAGCGCCAAGAAGCGCGACAGGATCGGCGTAACACTCAAAATTGGAACGAGACAGAAGATGCGGATGGAAGAGAGCGACAAGGAGAAGACGACTTTCCGATTTTTGGAGAAGAAGGTGGAAACCGAAGGAAGAAGAAAGCGTCACTCGTTGCCTGGCCGTATCACTGATAGGACGTTTCGCGAGAGAACCCGAGACCGGCCATTTTGCCCATGTGCCACGTGTTGGATTTATCGAGGAAGACGAGATAGGGAGTTGCGCCGTGCGCGAGAAGTTTCAAGAGGACGAACAAGCAGAAGTAGAGGAAGATTTGAGGAAGGAAGGACGTGCGAGAGGTCTTCACTCCGTGCAGAGCACGTGTAAGTGGACCAAGCCTGCCGGCTACTACTCAATTTTCGCCACGAGATAGGTGGTGGTGCTCGGTGTTTGGGAGGTTGCGA
>UELV01032138.1:0-10104 GCA_900490015.1 Megastigmus stigmatizans | reverse complement strand
GACTTATTCAGATCATCCAGTTAGTTTCAGTGCTTTTGCAAAACTCCGACCGCAACATTGTATTTTGGCTGGAGCAAGAGGAACTCACTCAGTATGTGTATGTACGATTCATCAGAACTGTAAATTGATGCTTGATGCAATTAAAATTAACTGCTTAACAAGAGAAACTGAAAATCCAATTCGTGATTATCACGATTGTTTGAAATCAATTGTGTGCAAGACACCTACTCCCGATTGCTACCTAGATCAATGTCATAAATGTCCAGATATTTCATTTTTTTCAACGAAATTACTTGATATTTTAAATAGTGCATTTATCGATCAGGTACAATATAGTGTATGGACAGCAACTGATAGATCAACTTTGAAAACAGTTACGAGTGAAGTTTCTGACTTTGTAAATGAATTTTGTGACAAGCTACAGACTCTTAAACCGCATTCATTCATAGCGAGGCAACAGTCCCAATTTATTTCGTCAACAAAACAGAATTTAAATAAAGGAGAAGTACTTGTTATGTTCGATTTTCCTGAGAATTATTCATATGAAGTTCAAGATGCTTCGCAAGCATTTCACTTCAACAATCAGCAATGTACAGTATTTCCAATCATCTATTATTATAATGAAAACTCTAAATTAAAACATAAAAGTTCCATCTTCCTCTCAGATAGTTTAAAACACGATACTTCTGCCGTCTTTACGATTCAAAAGCAATTGATTCCAGAAATAAAAAAAACTTAAAAATGTTAAAAAATTGATATACGTCACAGATGGTGCAAAGCAGCATTTCAAAAACCGATTCCAGATCGCTAATCTCATCAACCATAATGAAGATTTTGGAATCGAAGCGGAATGGCATTATTGCGTAACAGCACACTGTAAAAGTGGATATGATGGTTTAGGAGCTATATTTAAAAGAGAGGCTTACCGAGCAAGTCTTTTAGCTAAACCATCTGAAGCGATTTTGACTCCAGAAGCCCTTTTCCATTGGGCAAGCAAACATTTTGAAAACATACAAATTTTGTTTTACAGTAAAGTAAACCATGATGAATCAACACGACACTTGAATAAGAGATTCTCAACGGCATTAGCAGTACCCGAAATTTTAAAAAACCACTCGTTTACTATTCAACAACCAAACACGGTAGTTATTAAAAGATTTTCTAATGCTACCAAAGGAGTAGAATTTTATGCAGGAAATGCTTAGTATCTAATCCTTCAGAAACAAAACAAAAAAAATGATTTTTTAAGCACTATTACTAAAGTAGTGCAAAATACGAAAAATCTAATAATATCCAAAAATCTTCTGAGAAAAAAATGACTCTTTCAAATCCAGAATAATCTTAATGAAAATATCGCTAACGATGCATTGGCATGTACCTTCTCTAAAATCGTTAATCGTTCCAATATGCATAATATAATGTTGGAAATATAGAATCTGTATGTTTTACACCACTATAACTAATATTTACTCAGCTATACTCAGCTCAACAATAAAACACACAAGATGATGGCAGATTTCTGTTGGACACTAAGGGGAGAAAGGAATCAGAATATAGAGAAGAGACACAGAATCCCGCCGCATACGTTTCGAAGAGAACAAATTTGCTAGAATCGAAAAAAAAGTTTAAGAGCAACATCAAAGAAAAACTGATTCAAATCAATTGAATTTATTTGGAAGTAGATCATATCCATGACATTTTTTTCAAGATTTTTTGGTATTAACGATTTCCAGTTTTTTGCATTATTTTGCGATTATTGCGATTTTTGCAAAATTTTTGGATGATGAGGCTCAACAGACTTCAGATTCAAATTCGTCTAGCCAAAGTTAACACTACATCTAATGTAGAAAAAGGATCCCGCTGTATCCTTATGGAAAATGATTCTCTGTCGAAATTCCTGAAACTCTGGATTCTGGTAGTACTTGACATGTAGATCAAAAGTCTCAATGGGCGCCAAGTTGTAATAATTCATGTTTTGAAGATATTGCTAATAGTACCTGTGTAATTTGTAACGCTCAAAATAATGTGCATAGATTGTTGATCAAATGTAGAGTTGATGTATTTATAAACAGAAATATTTTTGTACCGACGTACGTAAGGTCATGTGAACATCATTTTAAAAGTTATTCTTGATTACTCGTCTAGACAAACTGTGAGCTCCTTTATTGACTACGTCAGAAGATCATTAGCATGCCGATTCGCGCGAGAAAATATTGGACCATCAATAAAAGGCCAGATTACATAGTTCAACATGTCACAGAGTTCTCTAATGCTCTATACAATCCTCAACGAAATGTTATGTACATACATACATAAAAGTTCGAGCAACATTTGGACCGTATTTCTCTGATTCTGCAAATAATGACGCTGGAATCTGATACATGAATTACAAAGACATGAAGATTCTCTAAGAATTGGTTTCAAAATGATGATATTGTTTTAGTCGATAGAGGGTACCGAAATGCTATACCGTTTCTACAACTTTTAGGAATTATTCACAAAGAACCCACACTAGTTCATTAGGGCAAGCTCCACGGTTGCTCCTTGCATGTACATAAGAGAATGAAATCGATTCAATATGCCACCAGCAGTGCGATCAAAATCACAAATTGAATACAGATCGAATGTGGGCATAGGCAACTATCCACCGAAGATACAAATGAAACGTGTATTATTACGAAGAGTCGATAGATAGTGGAGAGCTGAAATGGCCACATTCGATCTGTGTTCAATTTGTGATTTTGATCGTATTGCTGGTGGCACATTGAATCGATTTCATTCTCTTATGCACATGCAAGGAACAACCGTTGAGCTTGCCCAACAAATCTTATTAAGATCTCGGACTCCTGATGTAGTCCAAGCTAGAGTTAAGCTGGATACTTTTTAGAGAAGAAATGGCTAATGGAGATGATTAGATCATCGCTTTTATGAAGTTCATGTTGATCTATCTTACATCCATGATAAGCTAATAAAAGAAAATTATGACGAACTGCAACTCAATAAACATATTAATGAACCAGGATTCTTGCGGATCTGAATATTTTGTAGGTTTTGAAATGCTACAAAACATCAAACATTTATTGCTTACAATAACGTTGATAGGAATGGCTTGCATGGTGTTGATGATGCTAATGCCCACGATCTCGTGATTGGGTACTATTGCACTTGTCAGTTATCCTGAGTTATGAGTCTCTGCTAAATACAACGCTAGATACAAGTCACAAAATACAACAGGAAGCTGATAGAAATAATAATATTGAAATAATAGAATAAAAAAGACTTATCTGCTATGACATAATGAGCTTAAATCAATCCTTTTCAAGGCCAAATGATGTAAAAGTCCGATCCAGTAGCCTACTCGCGGTGCACATTGGGACACGCTGATGCCACATACACGCACACGCGCATGCACACGCACACACGCACACATACACAACAAACAAACAAGCATACACGCATGCGTCCATACATCCATACGGTACTAAAAGCCCAACTTCGAAGGGATATATCTTCAAAACACGAGTTTTTACAACTTGGCGCCCGTTAAGATTTTTTATCTAAAAGTCAAGGACAACCAGACTCTGAAGTTTCAGAAAGTTTTATAGCGGGCCATTTTGTCTGAGGATCCTGCGGGGTTCTTTTTTCGTAGTTTTTCACGCTCATTAGTATGATCTTTTGCTATTTTCAGATCTTTTTTCCTGTTTTGGCAAATATTGTGGTTGATGTAGCTTAATCGATTTCAGATTCGAATTCAGCTCATCAATATACACAATAAGCACACTTGATCAAGCGAACAAAAAGTTTTCCTTATTTTCTCATGCTTACTAACACGATTTTTCGCGATTTCTCACATTTTTTTTGCGATTAATTCAAAATTTTTGAGGTTTTGAGCTACCCGGACTTTAGAGTCAAATTACATAAGAAACATACCTGATCAAGGTCAGAAAATTTTTTTCTATATTTTTCGATATTTTTTGTAATTTACTTGAAATTTTGAGGGGGTTTGAGCTAAGACTTTAGATTCGGATTCAGCGCGTCAAAATACATGAATATAGGTTGCTCTTGACGAAGGCATTGTGTATACGACCATCGTCGAAGGTTCATATAGAAGTTAAGGCTGAAAGATATAGATTTCGGTCTCTCTATCGGTGCGCGTTATAGACTTCTCTCTCGCTCTCATACGCTTATATGAATTCCGCGTACCGGCGACCGCTACTGAGCCTGCTCCTCGCATGTTTGTGTTTACCGGTCACGGCACATCGAAAGGCGTTTGTTTATGACTTTAGATTCGGATTCAGCGCGTCAAAATACATGAATATAGGTTGCTCTGGTCAAAAATACAAATAACTTTTTTTTTTGTGTGCCGGTGTAAACTGTATGTAAAAGGTAGAATAATGTGAGAATAAAAAACACATTTTTCTCAATTAATCCAATAAGAATATTTTTTTCTTTAATATTATTTATAGCAAATTAACTTTAAAATAAAAGTTTTTGAAATATTAGATTAAGTAATTATTTGTGTTAAAAAAAAAATCATTAACATAATTATACAAATCATAAACCGCTGACAATTCATTGGCATGATCAATTAGCTTCCTCTAACTTCAGCTGTGCAGCGTTATGAACTTTATGCGTTCGTAACAATTGAATCTTATAAATATATTTTTTATTGTTAAATTTTTGAAAATAAATCTATTTATTCAGTCCATATTTTCAATTATATACAAAAATATAATAAACTTGGATTATAACCTAACTTAAAATTTTTAAACAAATTTCATTTACCAAATATTTAAAAATTATAATTCAGTAAATTATATTTTAAAAGTATTAGAAAATACAAATAAACTGAAATATTAAACATCAATTTAAATCAAATCATTATTGAAATTATAACGAATTCGCGATTGAATCGAGGATTCAATCGTTAATTCGATTGTACGCTCGATCCGTCGGCGCCCAAGCATCGAGGATGATGAGCAGGGCAGCGAGCGTAGCGCGTATCGCGAATTAGAGGGAGATAGGCGATCTCGCGAATTAGAAAGAGACGGCGCGATGGGAAAAGTCGATCGCGTCGTCAGATCGCTTTCCGCCGCGAATCAGCACGGACGCTGAAGATAAACATATACGCGACGTGTTACGTGTGTGTAGGTGTGTGTGTGTGTGTGTGAGGTGCGAGACATTCACCCAAAACTCCCTATCTCGAGCTGCACTGGACTGCAGGCCAGTGCAACTAACAGAGGAGACCGCGCGAGCGTAGTTGCTGCGAAAATAATAACAGCAAGTAAGTACTTATTGTACTCTACGGCGGATCGCAAACGGCGATCCGTGTGTGTGTGTACTTATGCGTTTCGCGCTTTTTCCGCGATAATGCCTTCTCGATTCGCGAGCTTAATGTATTGATTATTGTAATCGAATATTACTGAAGATACTCCAATAATCTAAATTCTCGCATTCGTCATTGTAGTAGAGATTGTTCCCCTTTTCTTCCCGCGATTACCGCCGCCTCCGCGGGCACAGTGGAAAAGCGTTTCCACTCTGCAGATAACTGAGTAGCTGGCATCGTGAGCGTAACACGGCGCTCACGATCAAAAGTCCGATCAACGGAAAGCGAGACTCATCAAGAGAGTCTCGCATTTGTACGGAAGCTGTTACACCTGACCAGCGGGGAGAATCACGGATAGATTTTCCCGCTGCAACGTATAGGAAACGTAGGAGTGTGTAGTACACCGGTACTGCACATCGAATAAAGCCCCGTTATAAAATATAAATATTATTTAAAAAAAAACAGAAAAATTGAAATATCTTCAAAACTAATTAACAAAATGTATATAAAAAATATATAGCTCTCAAGGAATAAAAATTCTTTTTATATATAAATTTTTTAAAAGATTGAAGCAGTTTTACACCCATTATCGAATCTTATAGAAATCCGATTTTTTTCATAATATTGTTAGTTTCTCAAAAATCTAAAATATTAATTCCTGAAAATTTAACAGATTCATGCTAACAATAATCTATAAAATTCGGTAAAATTTCATATTGATTAATAAAGAAATTCTAAAGTTATAACCCTAGTTTAAAAAAATGCCATTTATCGACAAAATGATACTTCAAATTATAGGTAATTTAATGCTCTTTTAACCGCTTATTATAAGTTGAATAAATATTAAACTTCCCTTAACAAAAAAGTTAAAAAATTAAAAGTAATTTTCTGAAATAAAACAAAAGAGAATCAATGAATCTTAAAATTTATTTTTCTATTTATTGTTTTATAACAATCTTCCTAAATAACACTCATTTGTGTCAAGCTGACCTCTAGACAACCATTTACGACCATAAAGCACTGAAAAGTCCAAAAAAACCTATGAAATCGCAAGAATAACAATTAGTAAAACTAATTGATCACACTTTATATTAATTAGATTACAGCTTTCCTACTCCTAACTTGTGTAGCTTCTTTTATTAATATGAGAACGATGCGTAAAGTTTTTATTTCAAATATAGTATATTCAAATTATATAAATTTTCATAAAATTAATTTTGTCCTTTTCTTATATTTAGTTTGTAACAATCTGCTAAGGAGTTGTTGGAATAATTTCTTTAACAACCTCTCAAATTGAAGGTGGCGTTCTAAAATTGAGTTCTTTGAAATAACCACGTATAACCGTAACTGGTTTTTTATTAAGAGTAGTCGCTCTTAAATATCAGACAATATATATTTGATATATGTTTGTGATAAAATAATCAAGTCAATCAGTGCATTTTAAGTTTCAGTTAAATTTTCTTCCTCGATTTCTTCGGCATCAGCACAATATAATTCTTGAGAACATTGTTTTTCTACCCTGTTTAATAATGTTTTTAATTTTTTTATTTGTCGGTATTTTTAGCACGATGTTTTGCTCCATTCATCTTGTATTTTATGTTTTATGCGTACTTTATAACAATTCGAAGCAAAAATCTTCACGCACATACAATTCTGTCATACAGTGGACTCGGAATGTTTTCCAAAATTTTCTCCGAAACGCATGTCATTTAAATATGACTGTAACCTTTCGAATTGTAATAGAATAGTAAGTTAATGATATCTATGCAGGGCATCCCTCTATCTATGCCGCAAAAGGATCCACCGGATAGAGGAGAAAATTCTAAGACATACGTAACTTTTCCGTTTCCGATTAAATGCATAATTTTGGAGTTATAGGCAATTAAAAATTTAGAATGACGGCCAATCAGCTCGCGCCGTTGTTAACGTGCCGGCGACAGAGGAGAGAGTAGGCGGAGCTTCCGCGCTACGGCAGAAGCACCGGTGAACGGGAAGGAGAGCGCGCCTAACCTTCCTAATCCGAAAACATAGACGCTCACTGCGTTGTCCAAGTCTTCGGACGGGCAAGCGGCTGAGCCCTATAAGTATATCTATAGGTATTGCATTTATTTGTCGGCTGTCTTCTCACACGTGACACGTGACGCGGGCTTGTATTAGTCGCGTACCCTGTATGAGTATGAATATTGTCTCTGAGGCGTCTCAGCGTATCGATGCGCTATTTGCAAATACAAAATGGCGTGCAAATATCTATTCCTATAAGGATTGGATCTTTTCTTTTTTAATAATTAAAATCTAGACTCTTGGATACAAACATTAAAATAATATTAAATTAAAATAAATTCACTAAATGAATCTACTCGTTCATTAGCAAAACTACTTGTTTTATTCAGAAATCCATGGGCTTGAAACGATTTCTAATTAAAAAAAGGCTTATTATTACAATCATTAAACAGTCTCCAAATTTAACTATTCCAAGATCAATAAATTTTAACGTGCTGTTAATCGGCCACAGGCTTGAATTTCGATATCTCAAGTGCTCGTAAAATAAATCTAGCACTGTTTAGTCTATGAAACTTTTTACACATACTCTATGATGCATTAATAATAAGCTTTAACTATGGCCATCATTGAATAGCCTCCAAATTTAAATAATTCAAGATTAATGCATTTTATCAATTTAATCGGCCACATGCTTGAATTTCGATACCTCAAGTGCTGGTAAAAGAAATCTATCAGAGTTTAGTCTATGAAACTTTTCACACAGATTGTATGATGCATCGCCGGCGCGGTAACGGCGGCGGGAGCTGATTGGCTGATTTTCTAAATTTTCAATTGTCTATAACTCCAAAATTATGCATTTAATCGGAAATCGGAAAAGTTACGTATGTCTTAAAATTTTCTCCTCTATCCGGTGAATCCTTTTGCGGCATAGATAGAGGGACGCCCTATACAATCATATGTATATTAAAATATTATAAAAATATTATGTATATTATAATAACAGTTATTATATACATATAACAATAACTGTAACTTATGATAAATTTTAGTTTTTTTTTATTGTGACATATTATATCTATTTTAACTATAAACGTTTCTACCAGGAATATGGTATTCCCATTCTCATGAGCGTGAGTTGTCTTACTTGATTGTTATTTGTATCTATTGTTTTTGACTGTTCTTCATTACCAGAGTGTTTAGAATGCATTCTTTTCTTTGTATGGAATTCTATGAATTTTGTTGGATAATTATTATTTTCCAAAAGTTGTTTTACAAGTGTAATGTTCTCTTTATGAAACTGTTTATCAGCTATTAATACTGCTTCATTGACTAGAGCATAAACCATATCTCTTTTATGTAATGTAGGATAACTAGAATTAAAGTTAAGAAATCGACATGGAAAAATAGGTTTATGGTCTATAATCTGTAATAGGTTTATCTTCTTGTTTAATAATTTTTAACTCTAAGAAATTCAGTATATTATCATTTTCAAGTTCATGTGCAAATTTCAATTTGTCATCATACGAATTAAAAATATCTAACGTATAAATAATTTTATTTTTCGGAATTATTGTAAATGTATCATCAACATATCTCGCATAAAAAAGCGGTCTAAAATGCAATCTACCAATACATTCTTCTTCAAGATCATCCATCACCATATCTGCAAATATAATTGATACAGATGATCCCATAGGTATGCCATATGCTTGTGTATAATATTTATTATTAAAAGTAAAGACAGTATTATTCTTAAGAAATTCTATGGCCTTCAAAATATCGTCTAATGGAATATTATAATTTTTCATGATATACATATATCTTTTTTCAACAGATTTTAACACTAATTCTATATTTATTTTAGTAAATAATGAAACTGCATCAATACTGACTAAACAATGGCCTTCAGGAATTTTAATTTCCTTCATTTTTTCTATCAGGTCTAAACTGTTTTTTACATATGATTTAGCATTAGGAATTGTATTAATAAAAAATTTATCTATCATTTTTGCAAATTGATATGTTGAAGACCCAGTATACGAAAGTATTGGTCTTAATGGTGCACCTATTTGTCTATTTTTGGCAATCCATATATCTTTGGTAAATCAGTGTCGGTTTGAGTCATTGCGTTATTGTGCAGTATCTTGTAAAAATAATTAATATTATTCCATTTATTCATTATATTTCTAGTAATACTTTGTAAATTTTTTAAAGGATTTTTCTTCACAAGTTTATATGTACTACTATCTAACAACAACAATTCTAGTTTCTCATTGCACGGAGAAAAGTATTGCTGTAAAAATTGCTATATATTTGGACTAATGACTAGATATACTCGAATTGTGGTAGTTTTTGTAATTTATTTAGAAATTATTGATACATATATAATAATTTTAGCAAAAACATTCGAATAAATATTACAAAGTACATAGTAAAAATTTAAATGTGATAATATTTAGGATATATGTTGAAATAATTGCAGAAGATTACTAGATATTTTGTTATGTAACATAGTAAAAATTTGTATCAATATAATAAAAAATATGATTTCCGATTTTTTACTTATGAACATAGTAAAAATTGCATCGCGCTTTTAAAGTAATTTTAATAATATTAGTATATTTTATAACGTATTATTCGTATAACTGTTTGTATATTTTAAAGGAAAAGAGATTAGTTAAAAAGTGCTGCTGAAAGTAGACGAAGGCATTGTGTATACGACCATCGTCGAAGGTTCATATAGAAGTTAAGGCTGAAAGATATAGATTTCGGTCTCT
>UELV01031984.1:3518-14303 GCA_900490015.1 Megastigmus stigmatizans | reverse complement strand
ACCTTCTTTCGGAAAGTGGGCCTCGGAGGCTCACTCTAACGGTCGGCGACGGAACGGATAATCGGGGGAACGGTACTAAACTCGCTGGAAGTCGCCCGCGGTTGCGAATGGAGTAGCAAAAAAAATATAAACGGACTTACGGAGTAGCTGCGGATCCTTCGTGCGGTGCCATCCACATTGAGCTTCATCTCCCACTTTGTGTCGCCCCGGCGGGTGCGGTATCGTAGCTCCCGATGGGGATTTCCACGGGTGGGCCCTCCGGAAGCGCGACGTTGACGGTTGGTCGTGGTGTGCCTGCTAGTGGTCGTTTTGCGTCGGCTGCTGGCGTGCTGGTAGCGGTGACTGGGTCGGGGGTGCGAATTTTGGAGCGAGCTTGGCACTCAATCACTCTACTGCGGAGGACAGAATCCGGTTCCTTTTCCATACCTGGTCCCCCACAGCGAACTCCGTCATCCTTCTACGTGCGTTGTAGTAAGTCGCCTGTCGGTTGTGCGACTCTTCCGACTTGCGACTCGCCACAGCACGCAAATTTACGAGCTTCTGGACTTTTCTTTTCTATTCGTCCAGAGCCGTGTCCTGCTATTTAGCTAGCGCTACCAACTCGCGATCTCTTCGACTGTTGAAGGAGGCAATGGCTGCCTTCCATAATTCAGTAGTGCAGGACTCGCACCCATTGAGCTATGCACAGCCGTATTAAACGCAAAGACGAGCTCGGGCAAATGCTCATCCCAAGTTCGATGACTTTCCTCAATGAAAGCCACGAGCATCATCTTTAAAGAGCAATTTAGCCTCTCGACAAGATTCGCTTGTGGATGATAAGGTGGCACCGTAGTATGATGCACCCGTCTTTCCGCTAAAAAACTATCAATGGCACGGTTCTTAAACTCCGTGCCATTATCTGAGCGATAAACCTCAGGAGATCCGTATCTCATAAATACACGCTCTCTGAGTTCCTTCAGGACTGTCTTCGCATTGGCTTTGCGAATGGATATCACCTCTACCCATCGCGTGAACAAATCCTGAAAAACCAGGATAAATTCATAACCCAGCACAGATTTTGGCAAAGGACCCATTATGTCACCTGCGACCACTTGTGATGGTCGTTCGCCCCATAAGCACTGTTGACACACTGTGATTGTCGAACATATGCTTCGACATCCTTGTACATGCTCGGCCAAAAATATAAATTGGATATCCGAGCATGTGTTTTCTCTCTTCCAAGATGACCCGACGTCGGCTCGTCATGCCCTTCCTTAAGAACTTCTTTCCTTTTATCCTTAGGCACGACGAGCTTCCATGCCTCATCATCGCCAGTAGTCCCTTCTAAAGCTTCATCAGGCTTATAGAAGTGCAAGTGACCTCCGATGACCATAGCACGAGGATCACCAGTCGGATCTTCTTCTACCTTCTGTAGATAGCGCAAATACCATTGATCTTGGGTTTCTTCTCCCCATGATGTCGCGCTAACTTCAGGCGTCTCATCCTCATATATATGAGATAGAGCATCAGATACATTGTTGAGAGCAACTTTTCTATGCTCGACAGTACACATGTGCCCCTGTAATTCTAATGCTCATCGAGCAAGTCTGCCTATTGGGTTGTGCAAACTGCTCAACCAACGTAGACTGCTATGGAATGTTATTACTTTAAACTCACAGCCCTCTATGTATGGCCGAAATTTCGTTATCGCCCACACTACAACTAGACACTCTCGTTCAGTCCCACTGTAAATACTCTCTGCCTGAGACAGAGTCCGGCTTGCGAATTGGAGCACTCGCTCTTCTCCCTCGATTATCTGGAGAAGCACTGCTCCTAAACCTGTATCGCTAGCATCAGTTTGCACAGCAAACTGTACATCGAAGCGTGGGCGTTGCAACACAGGTGCAGTCGCTATAAGCGCTTTTACTTGGTCAAAATGAGCTTGTTGCTCGTCGAGCCACTCATACATTCTAGATTTCTGAGTCAGCTGAGTGAGTGGCTCAGCGATCGTTGAAAATCTCTTAGAAATTTCCTGTACCACGACGCCATGCCCAAGAAACTGCGCAGCTGTTTCAAGTTTCTTGGTGCCGGGTATTTCATAATCGGCTCGATCTTTTCTGGATCGGGCCGAAATCCGTCTCTGTTACTCCGAGGTATTTTGACTCTTCCTGACAAAATACATTTTTCTCCCGGTTAATGGTGAGATCTGCCTCATCGACTCGCTTCAGCACTTGCTCAAGCTTAGCCAAATGCTCTTCAAAACTTTCAGCAGCGATGATTATATCTGTCAATGAGCCATTGGAACGATGCTCTAGCTTGGCATAGACCCAATGGCATTCTCTTATATTGAAACAGGCACATCCCTGGTACCGTAAATGCAGTGATAGGCATCGTTTCCTCCTTTGATGGAATCTGATGATGTGCGCTGTTCAGATCCAGCGTAGATATATATCTAGCTGACTGAAGATTGCGCAATATCTGATCCATAAACGGCAACGGATATGCATCGAGCTTCGATACCGCATTGACTTTTCTAAAGTCTATGCACATCCGATATTTGCCGTTACTCTTCTTCACCATTACGATAGGGCTTGACCAGCCGCTATCGGATGGCTCGATCACTCCAGCCTCTAGCAACTCGTGTACTTGGCAATGCATTTCCTCTTCAATCTTCTTTGAAACAGGATAATGCTTGTGCTTGATCGGAGCCAACATCTATCTCATGTTCGATCCAGGTGGTACACCTGATAATCTCTTCAGGTGGCCTAACATTCCGATCAAGCACCTCTTCAAGTTGCTCTCGCTCAGCTGACTTAATATCAGCGAGTCCTACGGCAGAAGTAGCTGTAACTCGTCTCTCGCTAAGTCCAGCCATTACAAGATCAACATACTTATTTTCATCTTTGAAAAATAGTTGAATTCTGCAGGGATCTAGTATTTCTTTTAACAAGTGAGTAAATTTGACTCCATCCTAAAAATCGGAGTCTAACTCGGGCATTACTGCTACAGTTACGTCTCGTCGGATCCCCGCAATCTCGAACAGTAGGCTCACATAACCTAGAAAGGACGAGTAATCTGGCCCTTCTGCCGTAACTAGGCCGAAGCTCTTTGTTGCACGCACTGGTAATCTGTAATCCCACAGATCCCATTATCGTGCGTGCAGCTCCTGGATCGTACATTGCTCGAATCCTAAAGCCACCAATATTGACTTGGAGCCACCAACGATCCTCATTTTCGTCTGGATTCGAGCATTCTGTAATCGACTTCTCATGCTGCTCAGAGGTTCTCATAACTTCTGAGCAACTCTCGCCAGCTGTTTCGGCCTGCTCCGAGGTCTTTGCCTGGATAATAGGAGCTGCAGTGACCTCTACTGCGTGCTCCCTTTCTCGTTTTCCGGCTTTCCATTCGGGTAGTACCTTGCCGAATGCCCCGCCTTATCACAAGTAAAGCACTTGAAAGGCTCTTTTGACCGTTTGGGACTAGTTGAACCAGCTCCCTTGCCTCTCTCTCCGTTGGTGTTCTTAGTCGCTGGAGAGCTGGGGCGCCCCCATGGCTTCTTCTTGGGACCCCTTAATAAATGACTTCGAGAGCGATCATTCAAGTTCTCGCCTATGATCTTGATTTCCTTCAAGACCTGAGCCAATGCCATTACTTCCTGCGGAGATTGGCTCACAGCTGCTACCTACGTTTCCACAGCTGCAACAGGTGGTTTCGCCTTCTGCGGCTTCACAGGCCTCCTATACACCATCTCTGGCATAACGGTATGCTGTGGCAATGGCGGAGGTTTAAATGCTTCGCCTGCTACTGTGATGAGCTCGACCTCACGAGCTAGCTCGATGAGGGACTCCACATCTCGCGCCTCAGCTCGGCGCACCATGCATTGCAGCTTAGACAGCATGTTCCAATGCATCAGTTTCAACTGTGCCTCTATTGGTATCACAGGGACCTACTTCAAGATGATTGCCTGCAAACATGTTATACAATCACGTACAGGTTCATCTTGGCCCTAAGTTCTCGCATTTGCTTCAGCAACTAAGCGTTGCTGAAACCCTTTGTTAACGCCATACCATCGTCTGACGGCTGCGCAGAACTCAGGCTAAGTTTTCCATTTGTCGCGACCATTCCTATACCAAATGGCCGCAACTCCCGTCAGTAATTGTGACAGAGAGAATAATAATACCTCCTCTGTTAGATTTGCCAGAGTTCGACATTCTTCCACTCTTGTCAGGAAAACGTCGATACTCTGGTCTTTCTCGCCAGCAAATCGCACTTGCCACTTGCGTACGATCTGGCCTACATGTCGCGGTGTGCGCCGCATCTGGGATTCGTTTCCCGTCATCATTCTATCATTGCGTCATCACTGTTTCAGTGCTAAAACTCTCAGGTCTGTTGCTACCCGAGAGAATCCCCCTCTAGCAGGCTGTGCCTACAACCCTAGCATCTGAAACCTTCGGAATGTGGCCCTGCACAACCGCACCCTCTCTCAGACTGCTATTTCCAGGATGATACGTGAACGTGTCCTGAAAATTTACGTGCTGTCTCTTTGGCATAGTAATTTCGGCCTGCATCTCCTGATACAGTCCAGAACCAGTCACGCTTGGCCTCAACGACGTTCTACTCTCCAGTCGTGTACTGGAAGCCACTTCACTGCGTTTCGCAGCTTGCTGGAGGGTAAACTTCGTCACTATTGGCCTCAGCTGACTCCAGCTGCTGCTGTGCACCACTGCAGCCAGGGCTTTCATCTCTCCCTCGACTACTGTGCAGCGCTGCGACACTTCTCCTACCCGTTTATTCAGCAGAATGAGCTCCTGCTTTATCTCAGTGATTATCTCCGCGATATTCACTGATTCTTGGCCTACTGGAACTGATAACTGGTCTTCCTCTATGCTTTTCCCGCTCTTCTCTGCTGCTTCCGTCCCCTCATTGGCGAAGTTATGCTGTGGTGGCTCTTCTCCATGCTCACCACCGCTCTGCTCGTCATCCCCGGAGCTCTCTTCCTGGAGCTCCGATTGTTGCTGCGCGCCAGCTGCTACCTTCCTCACACCCTCTTGCCGGGATATATCCAGCTGGTACAGCTGCGCTTCTCTCTGATCATCGCTCTTCTTAATAACCGGGTCCATTTTCAGCAGTTGCAGTGCACTGCATCTGGGCCTTTATTTCGTCCGTCTCATACGTCGTTTCGAAATCGGCTGCCGAGTATTCTCCCAACAGCCATTTCTGTAGACGATGCTTTTTGTCGAACAGCCAGCCTCGATGACTCAACTGCAGTGCTGACACTGCCTCGTCCAACTCTTCTTCCTCTATGCTGTAGCACCATTCTTTCAATGCCTTCAGCGTTGATTCTGCCATTTCTTAAAATTTTACGCTGAAGCTCGCATACGATTCCTTAAAATCCGGCGTCCGAAACTCTCTCCTGAGTTCTAATCTAGCTTAGTGCACTAGTTTACTATCACTAGTGCACCTTTCCGGACTTCCTCGAAGAGTTATTCGACTTTTCGCGGGGTTTGAATCTCGACCCTCCAAGTTCGAACCCTCTTTTATTCGAGGTCAATGGCACTCAGTGCACTAGCTTTCCTTGCTGTGCACTTCTTTTTCATTTTCCAAGTATACAAGATTATTTGGCCTGCATACTTGTAAATTATTCTTCGGGTTCGAACTTTAGTGCGCACAAGTTCGAACTCTTCCTACGTTCAAACTTCTCATCTTGCACTCGTTCGAACATCTCCGCTTACGAACTCTCGCTACCTGTAGTCACAGGTTCGAATCCCGCTAGTGGTGTGCCGAGATCGCTTCCTTGTGCTCTCGGGAGTATTCGCCCTTTAAGCGAATCTCTCTTTTTTTTCTTTATATAAAAAATAAAAAATTTCCCACTAAAAAAAAACTCTAATCTATGCCACACTAAAAAGCCCAATTCCCCGTATGGCACGAATTCTCTCCCGAAAGCACTTCGCCGCTGCTCAAATTAAATATTCGCCTCCCAAAATTTTTCCTGTAAACGTAAAACACAAACGCGACAAATAATCAATAAATAACGATTATCACAATAATAAATACCGCGATATGCTTCACTCGTCCCTTCCTATTAATCTTAAACAAACTTTTGTTTAACACAATCGTGCAAAAAAAGAAAACTAGAAATAAAATTTTCCAACTGTTTTACCAACAGTTATCCTCCCGATTTTACTGATATGCGGTGAATTATCTTGGTATAATCCACCCTGCACACAACTGCACTAATTACTGAAGCACCTCGCATCCAATTATTTATAACAAAAAAAATGTTTATAACAAATATTCTTCTATTAACTAAATAATTAACGCACGCACACCACTATCTATGCTGCGCGTAGCACATACTACTACGCACAGCCTACAGCCACAATCACGCGCTACCAATAATTTAATTTTCTTAAAATATATTAAAATCAAATTTTTGGCTGTTACGCCTATGCGTCCGTGCTCGCGCTGGTTCCACGCTGCTGGCTTTCGCCTAGCTGAGCGCGCCCCTCTCGGCTCTCTCTGATCTACGCTGGCAGCTTGCTTGCCTCTGCAGCTGCGAGAGCTCGTGCTCATGGGAGCACTTCCGGTAGGTGCTTCCCTTCCTCGTGCGCAGTACTTAACCTAATTACTCGCGCTCGTCTATCGGTTGCTCGCGAGGACGCGAATTGCGTGACAATAATTACGCGTTATACCCTCCCCCCATACGTCGACCAGCTACGATTCGGAGACTCTGCATCACTCGCGAGCCGACTGGTTAGGTAGGGAAAATAACTTAATCAAGAGGCTCGGGCGTAAGTATCAAAACAAACTATATATATTCCAAAAATATGAAAAGATAAAAAGAGGAAGAACAGCATATAAGGAGAAGAACGGAAGGAGGTGATTACAGATAAGAGAGAAAAATAGCCGAATAAACTATCCGTCGCCTGACGGGGCTGATCCCACCGCCTCTAGTCCCTTAGACACTTGTAGTGTGTGGCGATGCGGGGGCACTTGCGGATGTTTTTCACCCCGGGCATGCCATACACATAACAGAAGAACTTGCTGGGATTTCCCTCCCAGCTCTCTCTCTCTCCATTTGGAGCTTCGTCTCCCGAAGGACTTTGCGTCGGGCATTCGACGCCTCTACACATGCTTTCAGGCCCGCCTTCTGGGCCTGGCATTCTATGGGGGCCTCGGAGGTCTTATAAAGCACCTTCGCTCCATCCTCGCCCCGCATCCCGAAGGCCTTTATCTTAGAATGAATGAGCTCCAGCTCATCCACTGCTGCACCAAAATGTGCGGTGGCGGTGCGGAGCTGTTGCTCCAGCGACCGCCACTCTTCTTCCACGGTCGGCATTCCGCCGGCCGCCCCCTCATCTTCTTAAGCGAACGTCGAATCGTTAGGGGTCCTTCCTCCCCCACTTCCGTGATCGTGGAGGAGAGGGTCTCCGAGATGCTCTCCTCCCCTGTTTCCTTGGTCGTGGAGGAGAGGGACTCCGAGAGGCTCTCCTCCCCTGCTTTCTTGGTCGTGGAGGAGAGGGCCTCCGAGCTGCTCTCCTCCTCTTCTTCCTTGGTCGCGGAGGAGAGGGCCGCCCGGCTGCTCTCCTCCTCTTCGTAACGGAGGAAGTGCTCAGCTTCCTTCTCCAGACCGAGTTCTAGCAGTTGGGCGATGACTGCCCAAGTCTTCTCCTGGTCCATCGTTGTTCCTGTTATAGGGAAAGGACAGACAAACGTAAGGAAAGGAGGATTAATTCTGGCTCGCAGTTTGGCATTGCATATCGCATCGCTTTCTTCGAACTGGGCGGACGCGCCGGTCTTCGCTTTTCCGTTACATTTTTTGTTACGGGGTGTTTTACCGAAGCACCCCGCCGCTGAACGACGTACCCTGCTTTGCGAGGACGACCCCGCTTCCTGTTGCCCTGAGCTGCAGGCTGACCGCTGTCAGCCTGTGACGTTTGCCCACCGGCAACGTCCTGAGCTAAGCTAATATCAGCGCTCGCTGATGGAGTCGTGGGTATCGTCACACGACTCTGGCCTTCTCTCGGAGATTGGGCGTCGACTAAGCTTCTTCCGGAACGGCTTCGTCTGTGACGTATGGCTTCATTTGCTCCGCGAGTGCGGGAGTGACCACACGCCCTGCTTGGTCACGCAATTCGTACGTGTTCCTGCTAAGCACGGCCGTAGCGTCGTACGGCCCTGCGAATTTCGGAGCTAGCTTTTCTGCTACTCCCTCCGCTGCATTGGAGAGAACTTTATTTCTCTTCCATACTTTTTCGCCAACTTGGTACTGAATGTCTCGACGGCCTGCGTTGTAATAAAGTGCCTGTCGATCACGTTCTTTATCTGAGCTCTCTGCTGCTACTGACAGCATATCAGATAGTTTCTTTATCCGCTCGACCCAATTGTCGAGTGCTTCTTCCTCACATCGTTCCTGTGAGGTGTTTACTTGTTGGCGAAACATTGACATCTCTGCGCTACTCTTTGCGCTACTCTTTGAGTTGTTGAATGCAAAGACGACATCTTCGAGATGTTCATCCCAGTGATCATGCTCATCTTGGATGAAAGCGATGATCATCTGCTTCATCGTGCGGTTAACCCGTTCAACGGGGTTAGCCTGCGGATGGTAAGGTGGAATCGTCTCGTGACGAATCCCCCTTTCGGTCAAGAAATCGTCGATCAGTCGGTTCTTGAACTCTGTGCCGTTGTCGGAAAGGAATACCTCGGGTGTTCCAAACCGGAGACATATGCATCTTACGAACTCTGCAAGTATTACTTTACCCGTAGCACGGCGAAGTGGTATTACATCCACCCACCTCGTGAATAGATCTTGGAATACCAAGATGTATTCGAAACCTTTTTTCGTTTTTGGAAGCGGGCCCATGATGTCACCTGCGACATATTGCCATGGTCGTTCCACTAACGACGGCCCATTAGTTCTACAGGTGCACTCTGTTCCACCTTGCATTGCTGGCAGGCGTGGCCTCGTGCCCTAAGTGCCCAGCTGTCGAGCTTTCATGGTACTCACGCAATATATCCTTTTGCTTTTCCTGTGGGACGACGAGCTTCCAAGCATCGTCGTCCACGCCTAAAATCCCTTCCATTAGCGGATCGGGGTTGTGAAAATATAATCTCCCTCCGATCAGCTTGAATTTCGGGTTCTTTCAAGGGTCCTCCGTGACCTTCTTGGTCTATTGGAGGTACCACTCGTCTTTCGTTCCATTTGCCCAGGAGACCCCAGCTACGGCTGTCTCCTCGCTATCTGCTTCGTACATGCGTGATAGCGCATCTGGAACGTGATTAAGCGCTCGCTTTCGGTGCTCAATCTCGAAATTGTGGCCTTGTAACTCCAATGACCATCTCACTAAGCGTCCTGTCAGACCGCTCAGACTACGTAGCCAACGTAGACTGCTGTGACCGGTTATCACTTTGAATTTATAGCCTTCTGTGTATGGACGAAACTTCTTGATCGCACATTCAACTGCTAAGCATTCCCTCCATTACGCTGTAATTCCTTTCAGCAGGAGAGAGAACTCTGCTTGCAAATTCGAGGATGTGTTCTTCATTCTCGATGAACTGAAGTAACACTGCTCCAATTCTAGTGTCACTTGCATTAGTTGTACTGAATCAGATGCTATGAGCGCCTTCACCTGCTTGAATGCGAACTGATGCTGATCCGCCCACTCATACTTGCGATCTTTCTTCGTAAGTTGAGTGAGCGGATCTGCTATCGTGGCGAGATTACCTAAGAATCTCCTGTACCGCGATGCCATGCCTAAGAATCTTCTTAATTGCCTTAGATTCTTAGGCGCCGGATACTCTATGACCGGTCTGATCTTCACTGGGTCGGGGCAAAAACCTGCTGGTTGAGCACCACCACCAGATACTTTACTTCGCTTTGGCAGAAGTGACTTTTCTGCCTATTGATCGTTAGGCCGGCCTGTTTGAGGTGAACCTAATACTGTCTTGAGTTGTTCAAGATGCTCCTCGAACGTCTCCGACAAGATGATGACGTCGTCTAAGTACGTGAATGCGAATCCATCGCATTCTGGCGTGACGACCATGTCAATCAGACGCAGGAAGGTCGCTCCAGCGTCTTCTAATCCAAATGGCATCCTCGTGTACTGGAAATGTCCCATACCCGGTACCGAGAATGCTGTCATTGGCTTAGACTCCTCGTCTAGAGGCACTTGGTGGTAAGCATTACTCACGCCCAGTGTGGTAATGTACCTCGCTTTCCTTATCTTTTGGAAAGCGGCATCCATCCTTCTCGATGGATAGCCATCCGTGGATTTCATCTGTGCATTGACTTTTCTGAAGTCAATGCACAGATGCTTCTTAGGAGAGCATCCTTTCTCATTGGTCCATCTTCTTTACCTGATTGTAACTGGTCTACCCCCTGTCCCAAATCGCGAAAGAGAGACGTCTCTAGCGGCTGTCCGCGCTGCTACTCTAATAGTGTAGTGTGAGAGTGACCGGTGTTAAGGCACGCTTTGGAGTCTTACGGCTGTCTACAGTTTGTGGCACTCCCGAGTGAGTTTTACTTCTGTTTAGTCAGTGAAAATTGTCCAATTGTCCTCGAGAATTGGAGTTTATAATTTTTAATTAGAAAAAAAACAAAGGAAAACGATCTTGAGGAAATTCGGCTTAGAATTTCCTCTGCGTGCCTTAATCGGGTTAGTAAATATAATCTATAATTTTATACATATGTTACCTACGCTAGCAGCCGTAGGTCCCCGACTGAAAAAGTGTATTTCACGAAAACAACCGGTTTTGCTGAGAAACTCCTCGCCAAAAAAAAAACTTGGTGCAAACACAACCAATTTG
>UELV01031931.1:0-21620 GCA_900490015.1 Megastigmus stigmatizans | reverse complement strand
TATTTTCACAAAAAATCGGTATCACCATTCGAAAGAACAGCTCAAAATACGTCGGATATTATCTTTTTCAAATTTTTTCAAACCTTTTTTTTAGTTGAAAAAAAGCCTTGAAAAGGATGTTGTAAATTCGTGGTCTTGGTCGTTAATGGGTTAATACTCTAGTAGATAAACAAATTTTAGAAATCGGACAAATTTTTTTGAAATTTATTAATATATTTTTTTATTTAAAAATAAATTAAATTTTTTATTAGGCAATTTTAATAATGAAACTAAAAATTTATTTTATTTGAAAAATCGTAACCTGTAAGTAAATTGATTTGCCGCCAAAAACTGCGTCAGTTCATTCAACTTCTAGTATCGCTGTGAGAATCACCCTTAGCAAAGACTGGAAACATGAAAACCGTGACCTAAAGTTTTGAGCGCAAAGAGAGGTAGAGACTTCATGCTTGCTTTTCATCATGGCAAAAAGGAATAATAAGTAAAAGCAATGCCAAGCTTCGAAACCACTTCGCGAGTCTTAAAGATACAAATTGAAAAAATTCCAACAATAAGGGAGACTTAGTATCTTCATCAAGACAATCATCTGTTAAAATTTTGCATATTCATAAAGCCATGTCTCATAAAGTTCCTTCATTTCAAATTGATATTAATTCTCCTGGTGGATTGATGCCAGTAAGTATTTTTGTATATTCATTAATAATGTAAGAACTAAGATTAACATATTAAATGTATGGTTTAATTCAGCAAATACAGGCATTAATTGCTCCACCTTCATCGGATGATGCAAACTCATTGAAATTAAAAAAGGAAAAAGAGGAAAGAAGGCACGCATATTTTAAAAGACCTGGACGAGGACATAATAGGGACTCCTGCGATGCCTGCCATGATGGTGGAGAGCTAATATGTTGTGATAAATGTCCAGCATCATTTCATCTTCAATGCCAGTAAACACATTTACATTACAAAAGAATTATATAGGTAGAATGCTTTAGTTCTATTATTGATTCAATTATTTTAACATAGCGACCCACCATTGGAAATATCAGATATTCCAAATGGAGAGTGGATGTGCCATGCTTGTCGGTGTGCATTAAAGAAAGAAAATACTGCTGGAAGTAAAAGAAAGAAAAAATCTGCTCTAGAAGTTCTGGCTCTTGCAGCTTCATTAGTTAATCCTAGAGAATTTAGTTTACCCAGAGAATTACAGTTACCTATAACATTTCCTGGAACAGATAAGATAGATCCTGTATCTTACAAAAGAGGAAAACAGAACTCTACCAATGTAAACGGTTAGTAATGAACAAATTTAATGATATTTGATTTAACTTGTTAAGTAATTGATCATGCTTGCTACTAACTTTTAAATAAAAGTAGTGTACATACTATATATAATTGCAGATGATATAAATAAATGTTGAGAGAATTATGCTCAAATTTTCTAGTATTAAGTCTATTTTAATTTGTTTACTGTACTTTGTTAATTGGTTTTATTGAGATATAAATCTTTGCAGTGATTATTGTTTCAGTGAATAAATGATTTTCGTCTATCTGTTGTAGGAAAAATTCATTACCATGAAAATGGATCAATTATTCCTCTACCAGCACGTCTATGTTTTGAATGTGGAAGGAGTTGTAGAAAAGCTCCTCTTATTGCTTGTGATTATTGCCCTCTGTATTTTCATCAAGACTGTTTAGATCCTCCACTTACAGCATTCCCTAGTGGTCGATGGATGTGCCCAAATCATTTAAATCATTTTATTGATCAAAATCTTTTAACTTCATGTGCTGCTACTGAAAGAATAAAGTTATGGGATAAATTTGCACATCAACGGATTGATCAGCATGCTGTTAAACTGCAATTTTTGCGAAAGGCTCATTCTGTCAATCCTCCATTCAGGATAAAAGTTAAACAAAACCTAAAATCAAGAATAAAAGTTCCGCCAAGTGTAAAGTTCCATTATGCAAATCCACCAGAACTTGATTTTTGCAATTTGTATAGGCCAGGTAGTTTTATATATCCCACTGCCAAAAAAAAATTTTGTACAGATAGTAATAAGACAGAATGTGAAACATTACAAGAAGAAAATAAAGAAGACATAAAGTTGGAAAATAAAGAGATTAGTTCTAAAGATAATGGAGTTTTGTTGGATAAAGTAGAAGAAGATAAAGAAGAAAAAGTACAAAATGAACAAAATGAAAGGACTAATGAAACAAATAATGATAAAAAGTGTGAAAGTGATAATGATTTAGAAGACAATGTTTTTATAAACAGTGGTTTAGGTTTAAGTCTAAAGGAAGGAATAAGTCTTTTAGAGAGGCCAGTGTTAGAAGCTTTAGCCCAACAAAGGTTAGAACAAATTTTAAATCCAATGGATGAATGTTATCAAAATTTAAATTCTACATCAAAAGCTCGGGCTTTGTTATTTCCTATGAGTCAAACTACAGGTCCTCCTGTATTTATGACTTGTAAGACCCTTAATGTTGGAACTGGTGGTGAATCTGATTTATTGCTAAGTCGATATGGCTCATGTAGCTTTGTATCTGCAAAGCACGCAGTCATCTTTTTCGATGAGGTAAATGGAAAAGTCAAATAATTACATTATTTACTGTTTAATACTTTTATTTCGTTTCATATTTGTAAAATATAAAATCATATCAATCTTTTATACAATTTTTGTTTCTTTAAGCACCAAAAATTGTAAAATATTATAAAACATATATTTTTTTATCATTCCACTAACTAGTTATAATGCATACATACTTATTTACAGACTACCAGGCGGTATGAATTGCTCAATTACAGTGAACACGGAACTACTGTTGACAATGTTTTATACTCCTGCAATTACAGCATACACCCATCAATTGATATCGAATTCTTCGATTGCACAAAGGATGGACACTCGTTTAAAACGAAAGATCAGGACACCATAGAGGTCATAAAAAAGATTGCGGGTAGAAACAAACCTGCTACAACGAACAGTCCTAAGAAGCAATGCAGTTGTAAATGTGCTAACCGAAAAGACAGGTACAGGGATAGCGATTGTGTAGACCAAGGTTGGGAAGGTAGTGCAATGATCGATCATGGTTCTATTCTGACATTTGGATGTCTCACCTTTGTGTTCAGTGTGGTGGAAAAATATACGAGTCGATAATACTCAGCATTGTACAGAATTCTTAAACTAAATTCTTCAATAAGCAAAGTGTTATTTATTATTAACTATAATGTGTTGATAGCTCAAACAAAAACTCAGGTTATTGAAATTCGTAATTATTTACGTTAAAATAACAAATACACAAATAAGTCTGTTACATTGCTTTTTGACTTTTTTTTTTTCTTTTTCAAAAAAGAAGGGAAAAGCATTAAGTATTTGTGTCCCGCGCGGACCTTCTATTTTCGAGAGTTTTGTAAATAATACAAATTCGTCATACGCTGGAAGGATCCACGGCGCTCGTCGACGCGCAATCCAAGACTGATCCAATAAATTAATTTTCACGGAGAACTCGCTTATCATACGGCTAAAAATGTTCACTTGCACGTGTGTACGTCGACGCTCTTGCTGCACGTACTGCACCGGACCTCACAGCACCAGTGGAACTTGCAGTCGCATCTCTCGCTGATTGTGCTCTTCTGGGTATTGTAGCCTCGACCGCAGCACAGAAGATTGCAGCCGTCGATACCCGATGACGTTCTATTGCAGGTTCTTCCGCGGGTGCCTGGACATAAACCGAAACAACAAAAATCAAGATATCAACGAAAGCTAATGTAAAGCTAATATCGAAGCGCAGTAAAATTCCATATGTGGATATTTCCTATACTGTTATACTTTGTTCGATATGGATATTTTTTATTAGTTAAGATAGAAAGTTTGTTAATGGCGTGCTTTTGTGTAGGGAATCAATTTGCATTTGTAAAGAGGATTTATCGGTTTGTGACTTTCAGTGTAGATACTTATTATGTTATTTTTTATGTGACGGTAATGTGGTTGCTGATGTACATTATTTGAAATGATTCGAATTTTGCATATGCCTGATTGTCACAAATTTTAATTATTAGTGCGTTTGTTGCAGTTAAGTTGATTAACAAAACGTTTTCTGTACTTGTATTTATATGCGAACAACAATAATGTATTACTGTCTGGTGGATTTGATTCGATTAGCATACCAAATTTTCCGAATGAAATTAAGTCGTACAGCAGCGAACGCATTGGTGTCAGCAAAAGCATGTCATTTCACATTTTAAAATAAGTTTCAATTTCAAGGCTGTCGCGAACGCCTGTTTTCTTAGCATAATATGTATGTGTATGCATTCGTTTTGTTTCTCCAAAATATTTGCCAAAACGTGAAACTCAGACAATACAGACCTAACGAGCCCAACGACGAATTTGTGAAGCAGTAGTTGGGCGAGTCGTCCAAGTAAACCAAATCGTTGGCAGTGGGCAGAGAGTAACGTGGATCTCTGATTGATAGACGACCCCTTCTATTCACTTTGACTTCTGTCGCCCCGTCGTACTTGTCCAGAAGATAATTTCCTGCGTTCATAGCAAAATGACACAAGCGAATTAAATTCCTGCGTAGCCGTTTATTGAACCCTTTTTGCCGAGACAAATAAGAGAATGTGATGCAATGGACGTAAAAAAAATCTTTGTATGAGTAAAGAATCAGATGCCGTGAACATGCTTTAAAATCGCAGTAGTCATAGTTCTAAGTTCAGTTGATATATAAATAGGTAGGCTTTTTTTAAAAGAGTTGTACAATTTAAATTACACGTAAGTTGTATTGTATAAATTGAATTATCCGTGATATTTTTAAGGATATAAATCTTAGATTTTTGTATAAAAACAAGAAAAAACCTAGGTACGTAAAAAAAGTAAATTGTCTAATCGATTGTGATAACATTTTTATTTTGTTAATAAAAAATTGAGGATTTAATTTGATTACATGTTTTTGTTACTCTTCTGTAAAGTATCGAATTGTTTTCCGCAGATGGTTAATGCCAGAAGATTATATAAAGAAATACAAAAGAATATTTAATTATAGTTTGAACAGTGTGCATATTTTATATCTAGATTAGACGTAAATTACCTATATCAAGTTTTTAACATTCGGTGATAAACATCAGTGATATAAATATAAATATCCTAATCTAATAGTTGAAAAATTTGTAAGTATATAGTGAAATACTGGAGAGTAATGATCGCAATATCAATTCCTTTAGGAAAATTGAAAAAAACGTTCTTGATGCATCAGAAAGACAATTAAGGAAAATAACAAGTATTAATTAGATATTTTATATCTAAAAATTATGTACATGAAAATCTCTGGATTGCATATATATTTTATACGTAGTGAAAAAAAATATACATTTACTAAGGTATAATACAAGCGTTTCGGTTATTTTATTGATTACGTTTAAGAAAATTTTTGTTAGTTGCGTAAGTCTTATACTCATTCATTGTATGTAAGAATTTTATTTTTAAAAAATGTCTCGTCGAAGATCTGAATTCACGTGTCCAGAATAATTTAAATATTGCTGGAGTTCGATAGAAAATGTTACCTTAGCTTAGTTGATTGAAAATAAAAAATGTCAAATTTAAGAAATCTTTAAAAAAGTTATAAAAAAAGTTGTCTGTGTCAAAAACATAATTTAATATTAAGAACATGAAGAAGAATTTTAAATAAGAGAATTAGTGGTGTCACTGTAGGATGTAAAAAATATAATGTATATTACAATAGAAAAGTTAATTTATCAGAAAGTCAGGATTTTAATTGCATATACATATATACGAAAGCATATAAATTTTTCTTTTATTAATTAGAAAAAGTGAAAGATGCAAATAATCAAAACGTTTTATCAATAGGTATACATAAAATTGCAAAAGAACTGTATTAAATTCATGAATTATAAAATTTTTTTTATCGAAAAAGGTTTGAAGTATTTTTTGACGAAATCGATAAAACATAGATATAATACAAGAAATGTGTAGCTTATCGTCCCAGTAGATATAGGATATGCTTGAATCAGACGAGACATGTTTTGCAATAAATTTATACTTTCTCTTTCAGATAAATGGTTCTATTTCTTAATTTAATAATTCTCGATTCGTTTAAAGATATAGTTTGTAAAATAATAGGTAGTTTTTTCGACAAGAGATTATCTGTAGGTGTTTATATTCTGTTGGTCTAATAAAATGTCTCGCTTTACCTTAGATACCTAAAACTTCTGCCATTGTAAATTTTTTTTTTCTACAAAATGTAAATGTGAAAATATTTGTGAAATAAATAGGAATAAATTACTTTTTTGATAAATTAAGTGTCTGTCGTTCCATTCGTCGCTTATTTAATTGCAATTCATCGTTCTTTTAAATTAATTAATAGAAACAATATTCGAATAAATTATAAATAAAATGTACCGACTCTTTTCAGAAGATTATTTAATTATTCTCCATTTATTCGAGCTGTCGTCATATCCTTCAATTAAAAATAACACGCGAACTAACTCAAAAGTAGTGATTTCATTATATTATTCTTTCGGATGAAGCAACTTTATTCCAGGTTCCTCTCCACGAGTCGCGATCAGCCTTCTCGACACCTCGTCAAGTCTGGCGCAACCGCGCAGGCAAGAAAAAAGAAAATAATTACACACTGCAGAGTAGGTATGTCTCACCTATTTCCCTGAAGGAGGCGAGCTGCTGCCAGCAGGTGATGAGGCTGCAGCTACCGGAAACCCCGTGGCACTTGCACGTCACCTTGGATCTCTTGATCACCGCCTGCGCCCAACGAAAATACGCATAAATTACGTTGCGCACCTGTCTTGCACTATAATAGAGATATATAGAAATGCTGGATATCGGATTGCCTACCCTGCGACCGGCCTCGTTGTTATGCAGATTCATGAGGCTCCTGCCGTGCTCCCGACTGCGTCTCTTGTAGTTGCGCTCGCGCTCCCGCACGTCGACGAACGACTCGGCGAACCTGTCGATTACGATGAGCCGCGTTAGTCCGCAGCCTTTTGGCTTTGCTTATGATCCTTACATTATTGAGCCGCTGCGCATAGTTGCCGGAGTGAATCGTTTTGCGCTCGTTGAGAGAGAAGTCACTTTTGAAATTTATCGGGAAAATTTGGCACGATATGGATATCGCTCGCGAGAGGACCGAAGAAAAAAAAGAAGCGGTACACGAGCTTTCGAGAGCTGCAGGGTGTATCGTTAAAGATTATTATTAATTAACGCGATGACATTGCGACAAGCATTAAAATCTGTTGCATTCCTCGGAGCTCGTGTCGATGATTAATCTCAACATTCACATCGCTACGAGCTGCGATTACATTAGCAAGAAAGATATTTACGAGGGACACGCGCACTCGACAAAGCGCCCGTCGTATTATAAAATAAGCTGTGGTGCGCGTCCTGAGAAAACGCATTAAAAAACCAACTCTGATAAACCAATACGCATATTTCATCTCCAAAACTCGCGCACTATACGTGTAAGCTTTTTAGTATATCGCACAGATACTAATAGAGAGATAATATAGGTATAGGTGATTCTGGGTAGGTATATAATATTTGATTCGGTGAACTCACTTGTAGCCGTACTCGAGGTTATCGCCGCAGCCGCCCCAGATCCACTCGCGATTGAGATCCTTGGGTCTTCCGCTCCTGGAGCATCCGCAGGAGGACAGCTGGCCGTCCCTGCAGGCCCTGCCCAACGAGTACACGACCCCGGCGGCCGTTATCGCGTGCACGAACGCCGTCTCTCTGCTCGCTGTAACTCACCAACGCACACACACACACACACCATCATCGAGGATGCACTCCTTTTTTACTTACAAAGTGCCCTATGGATATATATATATATATGAGTAGAGGCGAAATCTTAATTTATCGCCGCCGGAAACCCGCGCTGCAGTTTTTTGCAGGTACCTCTATATATATATATGTGTGTAGGTAACTGCAAGGAACTGCTATATATGTATATAGGCGATGACGTTGGGATAAATTTACGCACCTTGGCCGTTTTAAAACTTTTATTTATGGCGTGCATGGGCCGGGAGATGCCGAGGATGCGTGGGATTATATTGGCCGCGTTCAAAGGTGAATTTTCGATTGTGCCTATAGGGCGCGTTTTTGCGAAATCGATGGTGCGTATATATGCGCGGCGCTTGTACGAAGCCGTGCGCATTTGCAAAGTCGAGCTACTCGCGGTCGAGTTATCTTTGAGGAAGGTTGCCGAGAGATTACCGTTAACCTGCGTTTATTTATTGGTTATCTGCACCTTTGTGTCTCGAACGCGATGTGAAATTACGTGGATTTTTGAAAAAAAGTATGACATGAAAATTAAATTGTTTGAAAAATTTAGATATCCAGACGGTTTTGTACACAATTAGTAAAAATTGTGGATTCGGTTACATTGACGTCAAATGTATAAATAAAACAGTGTATGACTTACAAATTAATCGATTAAAAATGTAATTTAAAATTCAAGCGAAAAAGGTAAAGACACGACACGGTAGTTTAACAGAGATCTTATTGCTCTTTGTGGTAAAACGAAGACGGTAAACCAGTGGTTCGTACGACAAGTTTCAAGCTGATGGCAATGTTTTCGCCTTGGTATATATAAGTATCTCGAGATGTAAAAATCCGATCCGTGCCGATCGTAAAAGTTCACCGGTATATAGATATACGCAGAGTATATGCTTATAATTAATGCTTCGGGTGCTGCTTCCTGATGCATCCACGCGAACAATTAATGCCGCGCATCCCGAAAAATCCCATCAAGCGATCGCCTTTAACATTATACATAAATATTATTACGGTCAGTTAAGACCATCGCATCGCAACCTTATTTCTTTCGTGAAAAACGCTTGTCTCAAGTATACATCCATATAGAAAGATCGAAAGATAGATGGTGCAGTGCACCGCAGCAGACCTATTCCGAGGACCGGACCGAAGACCGTCTCGTCGTTGACGGTGGAGCAGTTCCATCTCCGATGTCTGAACTGGTGCTGGCACTCGCGTATCCCTGTCCTGGCGCCTCTCGCGACGCTCGCCATGTGGTCGTGCGACAGCTGGCACAGTTTCTCCTGGCCCTGGGACAGGCCCTTCAAGGACGCGCACAGACTCGAGCCGTCCATCTGGCGCAGGTCCATCGGGCCGCCTCCGCTGCCGCTGCTGTGGTTCGAGTTGGCCGGCGTGATGCCCCGCAGTCCCGCGTGTCTGCGCAGCCAGGTGCGGATCGGTTATTGGGATTGGATTTGTAGGGGTCGTGACAATTGGTCGAAGGATTCCAAGATTGTACTTAAATTGTGATATATATCACGACGACATTTAGTTTGAAAAGTGTATTTATCGTTTGAATCTATATGTATAATGAGTATATCCGGCTACTTGTCCACGGAGCGAGAACAACCAGCAGAGTCAATTAATTTACTTCGAATTGAACTGTTTTTTTATTCCCCGGTTAGCGCGAGCTGTTTACGGTTAAGCGCGAGCTTTGAGTCGAACCAGTTTGTAATGAAGGTCGTATAATCGACAGTTTCTACTTTTCTCCGTCGGGGAAAGCATCATCGGTCGAATGCAGAATCGCGCGAGTCGCTTAAACGATCCACCTGCGCAGCTGATATACCTTATTGAATTTGATGATCGATAAAATGACGCCTTTAATTTTCTTTGTTTCTTTATATATAGGCTCAAAAATCTTACGTATCAATATGTATATGCCAATCAACAAAACCAAGCTGCAGCTGTAATTGACGATAGGCGAGGATCGAAGGTATATACTCACATCCATGTACCGGTACGCGATCCGGCGACGCTCCCAAAGGCCAGCTCGAGCAGCACCAGGGCAATCAGTCGAATATCTAGTACTATCTGCACCTGAAAAACACACACACAAGAATATATATATATGAATTGCTCGTAAAGAGCAGCCGTGCTTCCCCGGTAGACGCGGGGTAAAAAGTGAGACATTAAAGGGGAAATTAGCGAATAGTCGCGATCCTGCAGTACCGTAGTAGCAGCAGGAGAGAGATAGAGAGAGGCTCTGCACGCGAAAGTACCGCAGGTATGCGGCGGCGGCGGCGGCGACGCGCAGGGCAACAAAGGCAAAAAGGTGCAAATACTCACGGAGCGTGTCCAGGGACGCGAGCGGCGACGACGGCGGCGTTGGCAGCGAGTTGCACCGGACATGGCCAGCTCCGTTTCTCGCTCTTCTCGAGCGCTGCACTCGTGTGCACCTCGTGCGCAATCTTCTCAGCTCCCGATCCTACCTTCCATGTGTCTCCTCTCTCTCTCTCTCACTGTCCCTCTGCGCATGTGTGTGTGTGTGTGTGTACCAGCGATTCCTATCGCCGCGGCAGCCGCGGATTCCGCAGCATCCGTGCGACTATATAGTATGTGTGGACGGTGGCTGCGACCCGTATATAAGCTGCTGCTGCTGCTGCACTGCAAGTGAAAAAAGGGAGCGCATTTTTTTGTAATGGTTGGAGGTTGAAAAGGGGGGTTACCGTTAGAAAGGATGGAGATGTCTATGTCTCTTGCTTGGCAGGTGCGAGTTTGATTGGTTTTCGATTGGGCGATCGCTACTGACGGGAATAATTCATTAGTGGTTCGAGTGTATATAATGATTGAACGTCTATTCTGTGAATACTCTCTTTAGCACACATCACGATGACGAGTTGTGATGCGCAAATGTTGAAAGTAATGCGGCAAAAGAAATGTTCCACCTTGCTATTTCATATATGCTTTACTACTCTGCTTTTTTATCCTTTTAACCCAGATTATATATATATATTGAAAAAGGTGAAAAAAAGTAAATGCAGTTTTGCTCCGCTTCGTTTGAGAACGCCGCGAAATAATTCAATTGTTCAAGCTTTATAAAAGTGTTATTAATTCGGTGATGGTTACATTACGAAAGTCTTGGACTTTATTTACAGCCGCCATTATCCCAACAGGAAAATATTGGTTTCAATAAGAAAAAACAAGAGAGAGATACGAGAGCCCAATTCATTGGTTGCATGTACCGTGGAATAACGATCCTCGATTAAACACTTTCAGGTAACACAGCCTATATCGCGCGATTATCTCTTAAAAGAGACTGGCCAACAAAGTTTAATTATTTTTCAACCTGTCGCTTAAAATGTATCACTTTCAACTTTCTTGCGTGATAGATCACCGCAATACAAAGCGCATAAGCGCACAAGTGCAGTTTTTTTCTTTCGTTTTATCGGCAGCGATATATCACGTTTTATCGATATACAGTTACACTCGAGCGATAAAAACCTCGCGACTTTCATATTCCTTTGCAACAAAAACCAAGCGAATGCACTATCCGCGAAAAATCTTGGAAAAACAAAGCCCACCTGAATAGTCAATTCCTGCGATTACTCGGGCAGCAATCGAACCTTTTCCCGGCTCGGCAAGCCCGTAGTTGTAATCTTAGCTCTCAAGCCCCGAGCTGTCGTCTCGACTGCGGTAGTAGTTCTCCAGCAGCGACGGCGGCGCGACACTTGGCTTCTCCTTGCTGGTGCTCCGCGCGATCTGCATCGGCCGCCTCTTCCCTCCGCATCATCGCGTCGCTCCTATATCCGCGATGCTGCTCCGATCCTCTCTCGGCTCTGCTCCGCAGCCGACTAACTATAGACACATAGGCCCGTATCAAAGAGACAAAGAAAGCAAACGTGTTTGGTTTCGTTTAATTGACGTGTGGTCGTTGCGCGATTCTACTCTATATATAGATATAGGGATTTCGCTTCTTTTTACCGTCTACGCCGTCGTCTCGCCGTACAGATAGTCCATCGTTTCGTTTTAGCTATGGGTGAACGAGCCAGTCGCGAGCTGTTATGACTCCCTCGTCCCTCCTCCCAGTTTAGTTTTGTTGATAAGAGCATAGGGCAAGAGTAGGTATGTGGATGGGGAATTCGAGGAAATCGCGGCTTTTGTGACTCGCCGCCCATATGCAGTCAGGGCCTCGAATATAGCTACATGTTAAGCTTTATGGATGACGGAGGTTCGACGCTCCGTCAACATTGGGCAACTTTTATTTTACCACCTTTTATGAGTGCCTTTCAAAGTCATTTTTTTTCTCTTGAGTGTATACAGAGAGACACACAGAGCGCGGGGGAATATATAGACGGTATATTATCGCGTTGCTGGTCGATGGGACGAGATATTTCCCGTCCTAGATATTCTAGCCCGCGACTATTTGGAACTGATTACGGCCGCGAGCGAGAAGCTATAATTTATATAAAGCTCTAAGATGCTAATTATCTATCTTTAACCATACGGTAGACAGAAATGCAGCCTATCCTTTTCTTGCGAATCATTTTTGCTCAGCAATTAAACAAGGCTAAAGCCAACAATTCCGTACTATCGGATCGCGATGCTCATATATATATATTCCTCACGAGATATTGCACACAGGTGCAGGTTCATTCATATATATATATATGGCCCAACGGCATTAAACGCACGCTATACACGCATAACTATGTACGCTAATTCACTCGCGCGCGCACACACACACACACATCCATATAATATACACATCCTTCGCAGGATAATTTCAGACAAGAAGAAATAGCTAGAGAGAGAGAGAGAGAATAAGAGAGAGAGGGAGAGTAGGTATGGCGTTGTTTAAGTGCATCGAGCAAGTTCACGGGGCCGTTCACCTTGATAATCAGCACAGAGCGTCGATTCGCGCGTCTTTTTCTGCACCGACCGACCGATCGACCGACCGACGAGATGCTGCTGCCGCTGCCGCTGCCGCGGTAGTCTGAAAAACAACCCTCTCCGCCCCTTTGGTGCGCGAGGATGTAATTTTGCGTTGCGTTGCGCGGGAAGTGTGGATGTGGATGACGAGTTTTTCTCGCGCGATTAAGAAGGTGATTTTGCGATAAATGCCGGGGTGTTACGCGCGGGAATGGGATGCTTTTTCTTCTCTCTCTCTCTCCCCCCCCTCTCTCTCTCTCTCTCTCTCTCTCTATACCAAAGAATGATACATATATACTTATAATGCTTAATGTAACGACTGTGATGACTATATCATACCAAATGTTTTGATAATCAAATGTATATATTATTTGCTATTCTATATGAATATTTTGTATTTTTTACTTTATAGTAAAATAAAGAGTTATCTATCTATCTATCTATTTCTCTTTAGTTGCAGGCGAGGTGAAACTGAGTTTAGCGAGGAGAGCTGTTAGCAGCACGTCGAAGAAGCTAGATTTTAACCGCGGAAGATATTGCTAATTGCAGCGAGGCTGCAAGGTATGTACGTATAAGTAAAATATTGCGTGAAAAATCGTGTGATCGTTTAGGAGGATAAATTTAAAAAAAAAAAGCGATTAAAATTCTAGAATCAGATGGAAAATCCTAGCAGTGACCTCATACACCCGTGATATCGCAATCCTGTGCAAAATCGTTTCTCCTATACCGCACCTCTCCCGCAAACAAAACCTTCCTCTCGTCCCCACATCGCTCTGCAGCTTTTTCCCTTTCAACGCATCTCTCATCGCGGTGTTCACACTGCATACATCCCAGTCCAAACGCGTGCTGCTGCACGTATCGACCTTCGATATGCAAATAGCCGACGAGCCGAGCCGGCCGCACACTGTCTATATTCGCCGTCGCTCGCTCATTTTACCAAGGCAATTTAATATATATATATATATGTGTGTGTGTGTATGTATATATATGTATACGGGTGTATAATAAAGTCAGAGTGCGCGCGGCTCGTGTGTTTGATTTTCTTTGTATAACGAGCGCGCAGAGAGACGCGAGAGGCGCGCGTGTTTAAACGACCATAATTCCGCGCCCATATATACCCGTACGCACGCTCTCTCGCCCTTTATTATATATATATACTCGACTTTGAAATTCGTTTTCGCTCTCTCTCTCTCTCTCTCTCTCTCGCTTGCGTGCGCGCGCGATAGTGCAATGTGTGATATGTGTACGTATGTACTTATGGACTTGGGCGCGTGTCTTTGAAATTCGAAGAGCAAACGAACTTTTCCGACAGAAAAATCAGTCACCGCTATAGGTAGACACGCGCGTATAACGCTGACACGTGGGAATTGACTCTTTATATGTTTGCCCTTAGATATAGGTATATGGACATGTGATTGTGTGTGCGTGCGCTGGTTTAACTGACGTTCCGAAGAAAAGATAAGAGGCGAGAAAGTCGACGGACGCGATCCTCTATAGTTGGCAAAGGAAAAAATTCAGTTTTCTTTATACACGCAGATTACGAGGCATTGCACCTCCTCACCGCGAGTGTATATCCGTGTTATTCGTCCGGCTGGTAGGACGCGTGAGAAAGGCGAAGGGTTCGACAGAAGGAAAGAGAAATCAGCGCGAGCCCCGAGCGTTATTAATGATTCTCGCTCGCGCGCAGCTCCGGCGACGATTAACGAGCGCGACAATTAAGACCGAGAACTGCTATATAATACCGCCGAAAGATAAAGAGACAGAAAGAGAGGGAGGAGGGAGAGTCGCAGTCACATAATAGCCCCGCAATTACGTCGTTTATATATACGTGCTGCAGCTCACTCAATTAAAAGCTCCGCGTGCAGGACGATTTAAAGGTTCGGCTCCTACTGCAGCCAGATACATGAGAGATTCAGGGGAGCAGAGGCTTGGGGGGGATACGTGACGAGCAGCGATATCCATTACGGCATCATTATGGCCCGTGATTTCTTCACCTCCGTTCCGATGCGCTTGCAATATGAGGCGCTATATGGGCTCCCGTTCCCCGCCTTTAACGTCCCAATCGCCAGCCGGACTCGAGTTATAATACGTTATGTTCGGCGGCGGTCGCGCCGAAAGGGATAACCGGTGCCTCTCTTCTCTCTCTCTCTCTCTCTCTCTCTCTCTGTGTATATCTTGTACATGTATTATATTCGGTCGGCGAGACCAAGAAACGAAGAAGAGGAGAGCTGCAGAAAGAAGAGAAGAGAGTGAGAAAGGAGAATCGCGGCGCGCGGCGCGGATGAAAGACGCGAAAAATCGACTTGCTCTCTTTCTTCGGCCAACTCTGCCGCGCAGACTCCCTGCTATCTATGTGTGCGTGTGGAAGATCTCTGGCTCCGGACGACATGACAAATAAATTAATGAAAGGTGAGAAGTTAGTTACATATATGTATATAGATGTAACTATCGCGACTCGCAAATATGCAAAACACCGTGGAATTTTCACATGTTATTCTTCGTATATATTAATTAGCTTTGCGCGCGCGGTTATATATAGAGTGTAGGTATTGGGTTAAGGATACCGCAGCTCGCGATCGATTGATTTTTATCGGCCCGCTCGTGAAAGTGTAGGTATATACGCAAGGAAGAAGGGAGAGGGAATATATACGGCCAATTTGAGAGTGCGGGAAAGTGTGGAAGCTGGCGCGCGTCGCGCTAAAGCGATTTTCGGGTCGTTTAAAAATCGTTAAAACTCCCGATCTCGCGCTCACCGATTGCACGAGGAAACGATTATTTTGCATCCACTCGAACTGTGTATAATATATAATAGTCAAAGTGCGAAACTGGTTCTGAATGAGCTTTCGATGTAGCCGATTTGCTATATCTTTACATTGGATCGGATGCGGAAAAATTAATCCAAGGGTAACGAAATCTAACCGATCTATTAGCTATAGTATACGCGCGTCATTGTGAATTTCCGGGAATCAGCGGGGGAAAAAACGCGAGCGTTTCATTCACGATCGTATCCGAAAACGGAAACTCACGCTCGCGCAACTTGTCCATTAACAATCCAGCAGCGGTAGCGATCAACTTTTTTCTTCTCGTCCCATCTACTCCAGTCACCTAAATGTATTTTCCCTATACACCCGTATAGCCGCGATAAACATCACCGCGGCACCGTCTCTCTACTCCACATCTAATCGACGAGCGGGGAAAGCAAAAAAGAAAAGAGAGAAGAGACGTATATAGAGTTATAGAGCGAACGCGGTTGCGCATTTAAAATCGGGACCTATAATAGGCAGTCAGTGAGTCGTTGAGACCGCAGACGCGCATATAACAGTAAAACTGCCAGGTTCCCATTGAGGGATACGACTGGTTGTACGATTATTCCCAGGGTACAGCCGTCGCCGCTCCGCGATCGGATAAGCTTCGCGGATGCGGCAGCAGCGGGAGATGATGCACTCGCTCGGCTCCCATCGTCGCGCTAATGAATATATATATATATATATATACATGTATCCGGCACGCTGGGATATGACCGAAAAATAGAGAAGGTATATATACGACACAGCCTCTCTATACACGGCTTTTGGAACGCATGATTATTTGCGGTATATATGCGAGTATGCGCTATAAGTCGAATCGTAAATTTCGCGGCATGCAAAGTTCAATAATCACCCGTATATAAGAGGAAATATCTCCCGCGGTTATAGAGGTGCACGCACACACACACGCACGCACACTATATATAGTCGATCGGAGAAATCGTGGAAAAGGTTGGATCGACACGCTATATACGCACCGCGCGAGAATCCTTCCTCCCATTGTCGTCGTGTGTCGCGCCGTCATATATACACAGACGCACTTGATGTATACCAAAGAAATAACAGAGCACTGTGTGCAGAATATTACCCAAGTGAATCGGCAGTAGATAATGTATATACAGAATCTCGATCGAAATCACATTAGCCAGTTGTCATCTCACTCGTAGGTGCGAGCGGTGCACGAGACCCTCCCCCAAGACACACCGAACAGACTGGATAACGAGTACTTTGCTTGCTCACTTGCGCGGGACGTGTGCGTATAAAGTGCAGAGTATAAGTATATAAGAGTAGCCGGAGCCACCGATCGCACGGGTCTGTGTGCTATGCTCGCGGACGCGCGAAGAAGGCGCGACTGTACCAGAATCGCGCCGTGTGCTCCTGCTGTTGCTGTTGCTGCTGCTGCTGGCCTCACGCTCTCTATACGTGTATATGTGTGTGTGTGTGTGAGTGTGCAGTCTGTGTCGGCGGGTCGGTCTCTCTACTCTACTCGCCCCGCTCGCGCCCGTCGAACCCGCACCAAGGCACAGAGAGAGACAGAGAGAGAGAGAGAGACCGAGTGTTGCACACAGGAGAACGAGTATATACCCCGTCAGCACAGTATGTGTGTGTGTGTGTGTGTGTGTGTGGATGTGGAGAAAGAGAGAGAAACTCTGCGGCCCCGAGTAGCATTGAGGAGGTTCCTGCGCGCCGGGGCCGAAGAGAGGCAGCTCAAAGGAGACGGAGATTGTGCACGCGTAGAGAGTGAGAGAGTGAGAGAGAGAGAGAGAGAAAGGGGGAACGGACCCGCTCTGTCGGCACCACTCTTATATATATGCCTACCTATATCCAGTCTTTTCTCTCTCTCTCGTCCGGCCTGGCGGGTCCTTTCTCTCTCTCTCTCTCTCACTCCGTCCTCATACTACTGGCAGTCGCGGTCCCTTTTAAACTCTCCACACACTCGCGGGCTCCTATTGAGAGAAAAGAGAGTACATGTGTATATATATGTATATAGTCCCGCATGTGTAGGTACGTGTATATAATGTGTGCTGCTCGGTGCACACTTGGTTGTCGGGGATTCTGTCGACCCGAAAGACACACACAGAGAGAAAGAGAGAGAGAGGAAAGAAACTCTTTGCCGGTTCATTGGTTCCTCACGTCTCGTCTCGTGTTCGCGAGAGGCAAGGTCCTGGGTATATTCTTTTGTCTAATTGCCTGCTGTACCGGCTCAATTAGCATACGCGCGTAGTTCTCGCTTTGCTCCGTCGAGCTTTTCTCTCTCCTCTCTGCATCAGCCCACGCGCGTTGCACCGGACTCGATAGCTGCTGCAGCTGCGCCTGACCGACTCTCTTTCTCTCTCTCTCTCTCTCTCTCTCTCGCGATTATTGTAACATATGTATATAGAGAAAGAGAGAAGGAGAAGCAAGCTAGGCTTATCTCGCGTGTAACGTCACTTGTAAGGTCTCCCTGCGGCTTTGTAGGAATATCTGCATATCGATGATGAAGCTGTAGAGATATAGAATACGACCGAGTGCAGTCGCCCAGCTCCTATACGACTGATGCAGCCTGAATTAGCTGCGCTACATGCACGTGTCGCCCGCCAGCTCCATACTGCTTTTATTATCTTTATTATCTTTTATTTTTCCTTTTAATTCATTGCCCGCGCAGCTGTGACGAGCTGCCGCCGCTGCTGTCTAGGTTTTTTCTGCGGTTGCTAATGCGATTCTTTGAGATGCTGTGTTGGCGTGGCGGGGCAACTCTCTAGCTCTCTCTCTCTCTCTCTCTCTCTGGGTGCGTGAATTGCGTAGGTTATATAGAACTGCGTCGTCAGCCGATGTATACCATGTAGGCTGATGCTTGATGCTAAATACGCACAATTCAGTATACAGATAATTTATTAAGAATATGTTTTCTTTCGGTTGAATAACGAGGCTATGATATATATTGTTAATATTATCGGTAAATCCAATTGATTTGCATCGATTGTCGCACAAAACGCTCGCAGTTTCGTACATGAAATTGTTGAAAATGAAGCTAATTATTTACATTTAATTACCCACCCCTATAACTTCTTTCCATTTGAAATATGAATACTTGGCGAAAAGAAACGTTTAATATCTGAAACCGAGTCGCTTTTGCACTGCGCGCAACACCGTAATGTATATACAAATATATAGGTATATATAGATATGCCCCAGGTTTCACCTGCGGCTCGCGATAAACGTCCAGCCAGAAAATTGATTAGATTTCACCTTTATATTTACTGCGTTAAGTGGGTACGTAACGACCCAACTATATATATAGGTATATATACGTTTCGCGTGGCAAGAGCAAAAAGCTTATATAAATCCACGAGCTATCGCTAAAAAAATTGCATCGATAAAGATACGGTGCGGAGATACGAATCTAGAAAAATCGATCCCTCCTCGTCACTGCACTCAAATCCACTATCGAACCCTCGCTAAATTAATAAAATCTGTTGGTATTCCTTCGCGCGAATACACACATTATATATATGTAGACGGGTAATAGAAATTCATACAGGCGTAAGGTGCGTAACGGTAAAGACACGTCGTTGCGGACCAGCTCTCTCTCTCGGAGAATATCTCGAGTCGCAACGGCTACCAAGCTTACGCCGCGATGCTTTATATCCGAGTCGTACATGCACGACTCACTTGGTTCTATCGTCGACTGCGATCTCGTGCGACGCTCCGCGGCTCTTCCTTTCTCGAATTTTCAGTTTTAAACTAATAGGGTTTTCAGGTCGTTGCATTTGATGCAAGACTTAGGTACATGGGTTTTCCGAACACTCGAGTATAACTAACATGTACAAAAGGATAACAAAAATAAAATTTAAAGGAAATTCATAAGACAAATTAGACGCGCTACAATAAAATCAGACTGCCGCGGTACATCCATCACAAGCGCAATTTTCCCAGCTCCCTTAAAAAAGCCGATAACCGGCAGCTACTCAAACCATATACACACGCCGATCGTCCACCAGCAATACACAGCTTGTTTACACCACGACGCCTCGATTTTACAACCCGCAGCCGTGCACTAATGTATTCCGCGCTCGGTGTCTTTCATTTTTAAAGGGCCGCCGCCGCTGCTGCAGCTTACGCTCCTGCACACATGCAACGGTAGCTCCTGCTGCACATGTGAGCAAAAAGAGAGAGAGAGAGAGAGAGAGAGAGAGAGAGAGAGAGAGAGAGCTGCGCGCACGAGGCTTTTATGCGCCTATTTAAAGTTACAGTTTCGTTATAGTGGCCGCGAGGCGGTCGCGCATTAGCGTTCGAATTTATCGGGGCATAAAATTAAGGGGAAATTTATTTTTTTGTAAAATCCAACGAGCTGCGGATGTATACGAGAGGGGATTAAAAAAAAAGTGCCCTTTCTCGAGAGTGGACGCGTTAAGATATGCGCTTCGTAAAGATGCTCCGCAAGTGGCGTTTAATAATTCGATGCCGCCGCGCGATCGGCGCTGTTTTTAGATCCGATGTATATTTGCGCTGAATTTGCTTGTGCGCAGGTATAAATTGTGCGATCGCTTAATTGCGCCTGTAATCATATATAATACAACGAAGCACTTTTAATTTTATTCAAATTTTTTTTATAGTTTCAAAGTTCTTACGGGACATTGCCGAAGAAACTACTGGACATGATAAAAAAGGATCTGTTGACCAGTAGTCTCTTTGTGAGTTTCGAGTGTTGAAAGAAGTGAACATGACAATTCCTGTGAAAGTATTCAAATCATCCATTTCTAGGTTGAAACCATTTTTTCGACAAGCGTCAATGATGTACTCTTTTATCTGGGTTGAAAAAAAATTTCAAATAATTGAATTGGTTCACTTTTGAGAATTTTTCTTTTCACATGATCAGGCAAAAGCATTTCGTTTTCATACTTAATAGAATATATTTTTTCACCATCTACCCAATGGAAAATATGATTTTTTTCTAACTTAGTTTGGTCTACTCGATAATATTTTTTAGCTTTATGATAAGTGATATTTGGTAGTTCTCAACAGTGTCATCATTAGAATCCGAATCATCTGAACAACCAGAGTTATCTGGAATTGGTATTTCCACTGATTCATCTTCGTCAGAAGTATACTGTTCCTCTTTGGATTCAGAAATAGTCTTTGATCGCTTTCGTGACATTTTGAAAATTAAATTCCATTCACAGTATAGAAATGTTCAATGTGCAATAAAATGTATACACCAAAAAATACGCAACTAAATATAAAATGTTGAAATATTCGTTATGCGAGGAAAATAATTACGAATAAGGTAAGCGATTTTTCAGTGAAGACCTTTACAAACGTATAAAGCATACATATGACTTGATGAACATTGATGTTATACAGGGTAACATGGAAATTCTTATGGAAATATGAAACAAATATATCTACATGAAAACACCAATCACAACAGTAGTATAACTATAAATGAATTACATAAGCATTATTTTTAGCCCTGTTTGAAGGTGCAAAATTATTTCAAGAAGTCAATGATTTTTTGGAGTTATGATAAGTTTAAACAGCTAAATGTATTAGTAATTCATGCTCAAAACTATTTTCAAAGTATAATTCATAAGGGTAACGTTTGAATTTCAATATGTCTGTTCGATTTCATCAAAATCCATTATATTTCTTTAAGCATTTTCCTTGAACTTTGTATTCAAAATGCGAAAAAACAACTCGAAAACTGTCGGGTAATTCTTTGAAACCATTTCTCATTTGATAATAAATCTTGAAAAGTTATCAGAAAAATAGCTTGTTCGAAAATTCCGTTTTTTGAGATTTTACGAAATATGGCCATTTTGGAAAGTTTAAAAATATTTTAGTGTCATGACAAAAATTTTTCCGTGATGTTTGCATATCAATTGCACTTTTTTACAGTAATTTGAATTACTGCCATTAATTTTTCATTATGAAAAAAATTCAAAAGTTGAAAATTTCTAAATTTTTTCATTTTTTTTCGTGAAAAACACGCCATATTTTTTTTCAAGAGTGTTTTAGAAAAAAATAATTCTCACCATTCGAAAGAACAGGTCAAAATACGCCGGATAAGATCTTTCCGAAATTTTTCAAAACCTTCTTTTTAATTGTAAAAGAGCCCTCTAAGAAG
>UELV01031909.1:0-19485 GCA_900490015.1 Megastigmus stigmatizans | reverse complement strand
ACCATAAATACGTTAGCACATATCTTACATCTTATGCAACATTATGTAAATTATTTTTTCAATAATAACATTATAAGAGGAGATCCACTCTTTTCTAGTTTTTGGTTAACTGAACGACAAGGGAAATTACGAGAGCGGCTTGCTAAATAGCACGTGGGCGCGAGAGGATCTCCTAAGCTCAGCTGATCTAGCCTATCTACCTTATCGGCACTCTAACCAAAGAATTAAATACGAACTTTATGATCGTATAATAAAAAATAAGCATACTTTTGCCGAAAAAACAGAGAAGACGGAGAATTGAACGGCATCAAAGAATATAATGCGACAAAAAAAATGAATATTGTTGGTAAAATGAAGCCTAGATTCGAAAACTCAGACACGAAGAGAGCAATCGTTCTTTGAGTTTGTAACATTTTCTATCCGACAGTACAGAATTGAGATACGCACAGGTAAAAAATTGAGAATACGGAGATTCCTTAGGCTTCGGAGAATATGTTTTGCGAATCGCAATAAATATTGCAAATAAAACCAAGCCTACGTTTGAAAACTCCGACTCGTGGACCGCGAACGGTTATGCAAGAAGCAGACCTGCGGTTAGAGTGCATTAAACATCTGTTGCATGTGTAGTATAGCAGAATAAAGTACTAAACATTTATATAATTTTAGTACTTTATTTAGTACTTTAAATTATAACTTAAAAAATAAATAATTTTACACATGAATGTGTACACATAACTGCTTAATTTAAATTTGGTTCTGCAACAAGGGTGGACAATTTATAATTGCATCTCTCTCAATATAAGAGAGATACATTATCTTTGAAATAAATATGCCTATATTTTATTTCTTTAATGACAATTTTTAAATCATATAATAAGCTAAATAGCATTATAAATATTTTAAGATTAAAATAACGTAAAAAGTTTTTTAAAATAAAAGTAATTTCTAATTTATAACAACGTCAATTTATTGCAATTTTATATTGTAAGAAACATGACTTAGAATACGAAATAAGGGTAACTACAATTTAGCTCGGAGATTTGGCATCTCTTCTGGAATGAGCAAGGAAGAAATGTCCAAATAGCTTCCAGTTGAACACTGCTCTAAAATAACGTCTAAATCGGTAATGATCGCTTCTAGACTTATTTTGTTTGGTTTATAAAATCCATGTTCATCAAGGGTAACATTTCCACATTTAACAAGGTCATACAATAATGATGTATAAATATCAAAGCAGAGTGAATATGGGTGTTTGATCGATGCTGTTTCCTGATATAATGATTCTTCTACACGTCTTTGGCATTCTTTTATTATACTTTTATTTATGCACTGAACAGAATGTTCCCACTGAAAACATAATTAAGAATTATAACTTAATCTGAAGTAAAATGAATAATAAAATTTTTATTCAATACATTTTAAATTTTATGATTTGAAAAGATTTTCACTTTCATTGTTAAATTATATTCAAATACGTACCTGTAAAAGAGTCTTGCAGGTTATATATAAGCTTGCAACAAATGGCAGAAGTAAATTACACAAAATAGAATGCAATCTGCTATTATTTGTACTAAATTTATTTTCATTTGCACTCTGCATATTCTCATTTGTTAAAAGTTCGTTCATTTGTCTCCATTCTTCTAACAATTCGGGTTCAGTCATATTAATGGGTAGGGCAAATTCTGTACTGAGCAGTGATCTTAACATTAAATATCGCTTTACACTTGATTCTGCAATTATTAAGCAATATTTATTATGAATACTACAATTATTCAAAACGAAAAATTTAAAATCAAAGAATTAATGTTACCTTTTGAATATTGATTAACACACACAGCTGCTATTGCTGGTTTTGACAAATACGCAAAAAGAGGATTAACATAAATCATTAAATTGATTGTTGGAACAGCAACTTTTAACGTTTTTTCACTCAGTGGGTGTCCTTTGATTCCTTTCAACTGTTGTGTAATGCCACTGTGTCTATTTTTAAGTTTTAAATTCTTCTCAGAATCAATTTCTAACAAATTTTTGTGCGTTTCTAATGACTCAAGAACTTCTTGTTTATTTATATCTTCTATACTATCAGCAGTTGATACACTATAAATATAAAAAAAAATGATTATAACAAAGAAAGTTTTAGCAGAGACATTGCTTGAAGATTATTAATATTTTTTTTAGTTGTCAAAAGAACAAGAAGTTACTTGCTTTTTAACAGCAGGATTTACTAAGACTTTAAATGTCTGCATTAATAGATTTTTAATCCAACAATAATCTTGAAGTAATTCATCCGATGAATAAGGTTTTCTAGGATGTGAGTGTATTCTCTCATTATACAGTAAGGAGACGAGATTGAACGGAGTAAGGACGGTATTTTGCTTATGGCAATTCACTATGGCATATGCCACTTTTTTCGTGACATCAGGAGGTAATTTCGCGTGTGGCGATAAGGCACTCGCTTTTCGCGTAGCCAAATTTAAATATTCACGGGCCGATATTGGTGGTGCAATTTTCACGTACACATGACCGTGAGCAAAAGGCTCGCGTAATATAGAAAGTGAGCGAAACAATTTAGTGGTACTCTCAGCTGGTTTTGGCACTCCCAACAATTCATAGACGAACAGCAGCTCCTCAAGAGGTTTATCATATGAAATACTTATTGGAATGAATTGAATATCAGGTACATTGCTCCGAAATAAACCTTCTAATATTGTTGATAGTAGACCTTGAAAAAATATTGTAAGTATTTATTTATAAAATTTGAAACAAGAATTATTTTTAAATAATGCATTTTTTAGTAATATTAAAGTTCATCAAAAAATTCTTTGAACATTTTTCTTGCATAGTACTAATTTAAAGCTGAATATAATATTGACATTCACAAGTATAATGAAGGTTTACGTAATGCCTTCATTATACTTGTGAATGTCAATATTATATTTTGCATAATTTGGAATTAATGAGTATCACAGAAAGAAGAGTGTACTTTAATTTGTTCACATGGTTTATAGTTACTTTGTTAGGCATTTACTATGAAAGATACATATGATGAAAATTGGTTTTTATGTCAAATTATTATTTAAAAAATAATTTTGTCATTTATATAAGATGGCATACTTATCTATTATTGCTGATAAATGACACAATTATTATATGATTATGTAACAGAATATGTAATAAATATTAATTACAAAATACTTACCAAATTTTGGAGGCAAAGTTTTTTGACTTCGGCTTCGAGTACCTTCAATAAAAAATTCAAGGGCTCTGTTATTATGTGCTACTAAAGAACCAACATAAGCACGAAATATTTCCTTATAAAGAGGATCAGAAGAGAAAGTTCTCCTCATATAAAAAGCTCCAGTATGTCTCAATAATTCACCAATAATTTTCATTCGATAAAAGTCCATTCCACTTGCAATATTTGGTAAAGCCATGTCATAAGAAAAGAGAATGTACGAAAGTAATATAAAATCTAAGTAGCTTCTATGTGTGGGTGCATAAACATATTGCACCTGGGAAATGCACATTTGGTCCTTCATTCTATAAAGAAGACTCTCATTTAATCGAATGCTTATTAACACACGCTTTAGAACTTTTGTTATAATTACACCTAAAATATAAAAAAATAAAATTATTGTCTGATTATATATTTTGAAAGGAACATATAGTTGATTAAGCTACATTGAAAATATTAGTTACCTAGACAATAAAGCAAATTTAACATAAAAAAAATAAGTTTACCTAGCCATCTAACAGTTGGTAGATGCGCTTTACTGGCCATTTCTTGAAGTATATCCTGTGCTTCTGCCAGTATTGTCGTTACAGGAACACATCTTGCATTTGCTAAAGTCCGGATTACTTCCAAAACTCTGGTATCAGCTAACGTAGCCTCGATTGCCTGTTTCCTTGTATATACAAGTTCTTCTGGTAATTTATGAGGAGTCAATGGGTTCATTGAACGAGAAGCCCACACAATATCATAATCCTTTCTCCGCTTCTCTAGGAGATCGGTGAAATCTTCTGTTGCAGCCTGCATCTTATACTTAATAAGAGTATATCAGGAAAATACAAGTGAATACTATTGGTTAAAAGCAGGTCTGCCCTGCTTGTCTTTTCTTCATCCTTTACCAAGTGCCTGGGTGCGCGTGCAAGTTTTACTGACGAATCTCATTTTTAATGCAAATGATCTAAAGACGGTCGACACATTGAGAAGGAAAAATGTGTGAAAAATTTTGCAATTGACCTTAAGACATCCGGCTGGGTACGGCGGTGAAGATGAAAAAAGCACACAGTACACACGACACAGGTCTTCGTTCTCAGACTCAGCTGAGCCGGTGACTATATACGTGAATAATGATGCTCTGTCAACTGAGCCCGTCTCTCTCATATCAACGTCGACTTACTCTTTCTTTCTTGAGCTTCTTTACTTCTGTACGTAATACATGAATACGCATACCGATTAGGTTGCATATTGAAGTGTTAAAAAGACGATAAGATTAGCCTTTTGCAATCACTTTCTCTCTCTCCCCTCTTTCTATGGAAACTTATTTCGCTTTCAGATTCTGTCTGCTCTTTCTGCTGTAGCATTTAAGGTAGGTATATATAATCCTCTGGTATTATAATGTCCAATATAAGTATACCGAATCTATACGTCTCTATATGCATGCGGTGGAGAATCAACGATGCCAAAGGTGGCTCCAAGAGAGGGAAATTTGAAATTTGTAAAAAAAACGCGAAAACAAACTTTTTACCTATACTTATATCAGAGATTCGTTACTAATCTCTGCTATATATACCTAAGTATAGTACTCGTCGTGAGTTCCTCTGTTTACGTGTTTCGCGGTTCGCGCGCACATTGCCTTATTATATATATTCTACTACATATTATGTAGGTACTCAAATTAACTTTTGAAAATATATTGCCAATATTCTAAATCTGTATTATTATATTATTTATTAAATATCCATACATCTAGGTACTCCAAATTATAATATAAATTACTGTTATTTCTTACAATACCTTTGCCTTATCAAAAATTCGAATTCCTTTCGTTTTTTCTAAATATCGTGACTCGACCTGCATTATGTGCTCAAATTATTCATTTGTGTAATATGATAGTCGCGTATGACAATATATTATAGGATCTTGCAACAATTCAAATTATTTTAATATTTTCGTTGTGCGTCTATATAAAAAGGCATAAATTTGTAATTTACTTATTATTACTGGTCGATGAACGAAAATACTTACCTATTTTAGTCAATGTTATTTCAATAATCACGATTGATCGTGCATTGCACTATGCTTCATAGATATAGATATATCAGCAATGTTATTCTTGTATTTGTGCGTTGTAGCTCGACCTCTATAGGTGCCCTAATTAGGACATGTAACTGATGTAACCATTGTAACTTTGTAGTTTATAACCACTAATGGGCAATGGCACTGATCACTGATCAGTAATCATGTAACCATATAGTACTTAGATGGCACAGCAGCACAGCGCAACCGACACCAGCAAGCTCTAAGCACTTTAAGCAGTGAGCACATTTATATATAGGTATAGTAAGTACGCGGCAACGACGGCAGCTATTTTGAATCATTATTTCCTCGTGCTTGGCAAGTACTGGGCCTTTATTTCTAACCTATACTAAATAGGAACTAAACGACCTTCTTTAAGGGATATATTTATAAAAAATGGCTTTAAAACTCGTGGTTAATTCTGCGGATCCTCCTGTTGGTACGTATTTTTTCTAACCAATACGTTAAGTTAATTCTCTTTGTTTCAATTCTTTGTCATTCGTTCAATATGTTAACATAACTTTCGGCTTTTATTTATAATGTAATTCGTTTTTTTTTTAAATTGATAAGATTCTTATTAATTATTTATAACAAAGATAACACCATAGATTCAAATTTAGTTACTTATATAAATTATACAAAAAAGTTAAATAAATATACTGTATATAAGTGATGTAATCTGTCAAATATATTTCTTAATTTTAATTGATTTTGCAATAAACTATTCTTGTACTTATTCACATCATAATAATTCAATTTACAGGAGCTTTACTAATAGTAGAAATTGTTCGCTCCAAACTCAATTCTGAGTTACAAGTAGTTTGGTCCAATGATTTTGGAAAAAATACTGCTAAGCTCCAATTTTTTAACAAAGATAAGATTCTGGGAGAAACAAACACTGATGTTGCTCGATATTTATCAAGATCAAAAAATGCTGAGCTTTATGGTAAATTAATTGTTCTTAATGAAAAAAGGTCAATCAATTCATTTCCTAAAATGCAATTTTTTATTTACTTTAGGAAGTGATGACCCATTTGATAGAACAGAAGTTGATCATTGGTTAACATTTGCTGAAAAACCATATAACCAGGTAAATAAAGCTGAAAATGCATTAGCTTATTTGGATCGTGCTTTGGCACCCAGAACCTGGTTAGTAGCAAAACATTTGACCATTGCTGATATCTGTGTATTCTCAAAAATAAACTATGAAGAAGATGTTGAATTCCTTCAGGACAAATATCCTAATTTGTCCAGATGGTACAAACAAATGCTTTCTTTACCCGAAGTTCAAAAAGTGTTAACATTAGTTGCAAAAAACAGAACTAAAGATATCAAAGCTGCTGCTACTATTAACAAAAAAAATGCAGCTGTCAAAGATACTAATACAAAAAAACAAGAGGATGGAAAATTTATTGATTTGCCTGGAGCTGAGATGGGAAAAGTTGTAGTTCGTTTCCCTCCTGAAGCTAGTGGATACTTACATATTGGGCATGCTAAAGCAGCTCTTTTGAATCAATATTATGCAGAAAACTTTAAAGGTCAACTCATAATGAGATTTGATGATACAAATCCTGCAAAAGAAAATGTTGAATTTGAGAAAGCTATTTTAGAAGACCTTGAACTTCTTCAAATAAAACCAGATCGTTTCACCCATTCATCTGATTATTTTGACTTGATGTCGCACTATTGTGAAAAATTGTTAAAAGATGGTAAAGCTTATGTTGATGATACTCCAGCACTTCAAATGAAAGAGCAACGGGATCAAAGATTGCCATCCTCAAACAGAGACAACTGTAAGCACTTCTTTTTGTATTGCAATACATAAAAATAATTTATTTGATTTCTATCATATTTAGCTGTTGAAAAAAATTTGGAACTTTGGAAAGAAATGGTGAATGGTACACCAAGAGGACAAGAATGTTGTGTAAGAGCCAAAATTGATTATCAATCAGTAAATGGTTGCATGCGTGATCCTACAATTTATAGATGCAAACCTGAACCTCATCCTCGTACTGGAACTAAATATAAGTATGTTGATTCAATTTTATACCATTATTTTTTTAATATAAAGTAAATAAATTAAAATTAAATCGAAAAGGGTAACATTTTTATAGAATTATACAGTTAAGGATTTCAAGCATTTCCCAGGAGCATATTTAAAAAGCTTTTTTTCGGCCATTATAACATATTATTATTTACAGGGCTTACCCAACCTATGACTTTGCATGCCCAATAGTTGATGCTGTAGAAAATGTTACACATACTTTACGTACAACTGAATATCATGACAGAGATGAGCAGTTTTATTGGTTTATTGATGCTCTTAAATTAAATCGACCCTATATTTGGGAGTACTCCCGATTAAATATGACCCACACGGTACTCTCTAAGCGAAAATTAACGTGGTTTGTCGCTGAAAATTTGGTTGATGGTTGGGATGATCCACGTTTTCCTACAGTGAGAGGTATTTTACGTAGAGGAATGACAGTTGAAGCTTTAAAACGATTTATAATTGCTCAAGGTAGTTCACAATCAGTTGTTTTTATGGAATGGGATAAAATATGGGCATTTAATAAAAAAGTCATTGATCCTATTGCTATCAGGTAAATTCTTAATAAATCGAATAACAATTAGAATACAAAGAAATATGACTAAATCCAATCAATTGTATAAATTTTATTTTAGATATACAGCTTTGACTTCTGGGGATACAGTCAAGGTGAACGTAAAAGGCGTTACTGAAAGCTATCTTACAGTGCCAAATCATCCAAAAAATCCAGCTTTAGGAACGAAACAGGTAAAAATCGGTCCGACTATCCTGATTGAAGAGGAGGATGCTGAAGCTTTGAAAGAAGGTCAAAATGCCACTTTCATTAATTGGGGCAATCTTTTGATTGAAAAAATTCGAAAGGAAAACGGCAAAGTGATAGAAGTAGATGCTTCTCTCAATTTGAATAACAAAGACTATAAAAATACCTTAAAGTTAACCTGGCTATGCGCAGATCAACCTGAAAATGTAACTAAAGCGTCAAATACGACAGCGGTACCTTGCTATGCTGTTTATTTCGATCACATCATCACAAAGTCAGTTTTAGGCAAAGATGATGACTTCAAAAATTTCGTAGCTAAAGATACAAGAGTAAGACTCTAAAATCAATTAGTTTATTAAATTGATTGCAATTATTTAATTTTACACATGTTTGTAGAGAGAAATTGAAATGGTTGGAGAAGCCGATCTTAGAAGAGTGAAACAGGGAGAAATTATTGAGCTGCAAAGAAAAGGCTTTTTCCGGTGCGATGTTGCATACTCCGAAGCTAGCACTTATTCTTCTCGCGAACAGCCGTTAATTCTCTTCTATATTCCCGATGGACACATTACAATTCCACTTCCTGGTGCTGCTGATAAAACTGTGACGAAGGAACCAAAGAGTGTAAGATAGTTTATTAATAATATAAAAGTCAATTGTTTATCTATGAGATTAAGATATCATTAATATATGCTACAATCCTCAACTTAACAACTGAGAAAGAAAATTCACGTAGGGAAAAAACCTTTTCATTTTCTTACGGAAATCGTTAAAATTTTTAGTTCGAAACTTGTATATCTATGATTGAAAAATAAGTTATATTTGTCTTATGTGTCAAGTTGTTGCAATTTGAAGCAGAGCATAATTTTTTGTGTAATTTACTTTAATTCACATTGGAGATTTGCGGTCCTTGCGATAGAACTACGTATACTAGATTATCCGCGTTTCTGGGAATCAAAAAATAATATTCTCTAAAGTTTCAGCAAAATCATTTTTTTCCATCGTTTCATCTTGTCAGTAAGTGCTCAATAGGTCATTTCATACTATCATATTTATAATTAATATATAATTACCAAATAAATTTTAAGTTTTATGACATTGAAAACGTTGAGAAAGTATATACTTTGTCAATATTTAAAAAAAGCCTTGTGACATGGTATTCTTGAACTTCAAAATAAAAAAATATTTTATGCTGAGAAAGTGCTTTTAATCATGTCGACCTCAAATCAATTTGATTCTGAACAAAGAAAATAAAATAAAATTCGGACTACTGTCTCCCACTCTCAGTTCAGAGGTGGCTGTCTTTGGAATTAGGTCCTTTCCCCTTCCAATACCTTTGGTGAAAGAGAGAGAGTTGCACTTTCTTGTTCCTCTTTTTCAATCTTTCTGCAGCCGTAGCGCTTACTATATCACCGTCAATGTATATGTCAATACCGTATGTTCTCTTCACATAAAAAAATTATTACTTCATAATTTAATAAAAATTGAATAAGAAATTGGAACAAAAAGTTATTTTTTCATTAAGTTGAATAAAAAATGTGCAGCGTCTTTTAATAGCTTATTCAAATCAATTTAATTTTCTTTTTTTGTATATATTTTAGGAAATTAAAGTTAATGGATCAGCTGCTGATTTGAACGAACAAATAGCTGCTCAAGGAAACAAAGTGAGAGATCTTAAGAGTGCCAAAGCAAGCAAGGATATTATTGCTACTGAAGTTAAAACTCTTTTAAGTCTTAAAGAAAAATACAAGTCTATCACAGGTGAAGATTGGAAACCAAATGCTGTGCCTCCAGTAAAAATAGCACCAGTGGTTAGTAACAATATTTTTTAAATTTTATAAGTGAAAAATTTAGTAATATAGCTTATTTTAAAACTTTCCATCATTTTCAGCAAAGCAAAGATGATGGATCAGCTGCTAAACTAAACGATGCAATAATCGCTCAGGGTAACAAAGTTCGAGATTTAAAAGCAGCTAAAACAGATAAAGCTACTATTGATTGTGAAGTTAAAGATCTTTTAAGCTTAAAAGTAAAATATAAAACAGTAACAGGTCAGGATTGGAAACCCAATGCAACTCCAGCTGTCACCACAACCGCATCAGTGGTAATAAATATTAAATTTAGTTTTAACATAAACTACTGTGAAAATTTCACAGCTAAAGAATTTTATTTTATAAAATTAAAATTTAACAAGTATATGTATATATATTCTGTATCTTAAATTTCTCCTAATTCATAACGACATTTTAAGTTCAAGACGTTTTATTTTTATTGGTCAAATTTATATTTATTTTTATAAAAGAGCATAAATTATAAGTTTGATAATTTTTTGAAAATTAAAACTAATTTCTGACAAAATGGAATTAGGCAGTACCTGCTTATTTATTTAAATGAAAGGGAATAATATATTATTCAAAAAGTTAACATGATGATAACTTTTAGGAACCCAGAAGTCAAGATTCAGATGCTGCAATAAATGAAGAAATAGTAGCTCAGGGTAACAAAGTTAGAGATTTAAAAAGTTCTAAAGTAGATAAGGCTACTATTGATTCTGAAGTTAAAGTTCTTCTGAATCTTAAAGCTAAATACAAATCTTCTACAGGTCAGGAGTGGAAGCCAAATTTAATTTTTACAGAAGTCAGTGCCCCAAAAGTAAGTCCTAATTTTAGACTTTTACATAATATTTTTTTATTCAAATTATAAAATAAATTAGTAAAATATTTCAACTAATGCATTTAAAAAACGCAGTAAAAAAAAGAAGATTTCTATCTATATTAACCATTTAATTATTTGTAGAAATTAAATGATACCAATACAGCAGCTACAATAAATGAAGAAATAGTAGTTCAGGGTAACAAAGTTAGAGATTTAAAAACAGCTAAAGCAAATAAAACTACAATTGATGCCGAAGTCAAAACACTCCTGGATTTAAAAGAGAAATACAAAACTCTCTCAGGACAAGATTGGAAGCCAAATTCTAATCCTGAAGCAAAAACTAAACAAATGGCAAACAATAGCACATCTTTAGCAATAGACATAAAAAAGCAAGGGGATTTAGTGAGAAATTTAAAATCTAAAAAACCTAATGCAGAAACAATTGCCAAAGAGGTTGCTAAACTTATTGAATTGAAAAATGAATACAAAAAACAAACTGGAAATGATTGGACACCTATGGCTGTTGCTGAGAGTTCTGTGAAAGAAGAAAAAAAAGTAGAAGTTGGTAATACTGCTGAAGACAAAAATATTAACAATATAGAACAAAAAATTATTAACCAAGGTGATAAAGTTAGAGATTTAAAAGCTAAAAAATCTGATAAGGCTACCATTGACCAAGAAGTCCAGACTCTTTTAGCTTTAAAATCTGAGTATAAAAACATTTTTGGTAAAGATTATAAACCTGTAGCAAATCCCAGTTCTACTCCACGAGAACCTAAAGCAAAAACTCCAAAACCAGAATATCCTAAGGGAGCAGCTAAAGTCAAAGAAACTGCATTGGCAAGTAAAGATGGTGATAGTAAAACAGGAACGAGATTGGGCCTCGAAGCAAAGAAAAGTGAAAATTTATCAGATTGGTATGCGCAGGTAATAACCAAAGGTGAAATGATTGAGTATTATGATGTATCAGGTTGTTATATTCTTCGTCCATGGAGTTTCGCTATATGGGATACTATTAAAGATTTCTTTGACAGAGAAATTAAAAAGTTAGGTGTACAAAATTGTTATTTCCCTATTTTTGTTAGTAAAGCAGCACTTGAAAGAGAAAAAACACATATAGCTGATTTCGCACCAGAAGTAGCTTGGGTAACTAAGAGTGGTGAATCAGATTTAGCTGAGCATATTGCTATCAGACCAACGTCAGAAACTGTTATGTATCCAGCATATGCTAAATGGCTTAAATCTCATCGAGACCTTCCACTAAAGCTTAACCAATGGAATAATGTGGTGGTTAGTAGATTTTTAACATAAGTAATTAAATTATTGCTTTATATTATAACATTAATCTAAATATTATTGTTTATTTTATTACATTTAAAAAAAAGTTATACTAAAAGTGTAATTTTTTTTTGTTACAGAGGTGGGAATTCAAGCATCCACAACCTTTTTTACGAACTAGAGAATTCCTTTGGCAAGAAGGTCATACAGCTTTCGCGTCCAAAACTGAAGCAGACGAAGAAGTACTAACAATTTTAGATTTATATGCTCAAATATATGAGCAATATCTAGCGGTACCAGTAGTAAAGGGTCGTAAAACCGAAAAGGAAAAGTTTGCTGGAGGAGATTATACAACGACTGTAGAGGTTTATATTTCAGCAAGTGGTCGTGCTATTCAAGGAGCCACAAGCCATCATTTGGGTCAAAACTTTTCTAAAATGTTTGATATTCAAGTGGAAAGTGCTGTAGAAGGCAGTGAAAAAGTTTACGTTTATCAAAACTCGTGGGGAATTACAACCCGAACCATTGGAGTTATGATAATGGTTGGTAGATAATTGTTTTACAAACACATTTTTGTTTTTTAATTTACAATTGAAGTACAAAAATTAATATCCCAAAATTACTAGTTATCAAAAATAACTTTTTGTTTGTATTTTTTTATTTCAGGTTCATGGTGACGACAAAGGTTTAGTTCTTCCTCCTAAGGTAGCATCAATACAAGCTGTGATTGTTCCTTGTGGTATTACAGCCTCAACTACCCAAGAACAAAGAGAAAAACTCTTAAATGAATGTAATAAATTAGAAAAAGAATTAAGTCAAAGCAATACAATTAGAATAAAAGGAGATTACAGAGATAATTACAGTCCTGGCTGGAAATTTAATCACTGGGAATTAAAGGGTGTACCAGTGAGGATTGAATTAGGGCCGAAGGATTTAGAGAAAGGCCAAGTTACTTTTGTAAGAAGAGATACGGCTGAAAGAATAACTGCTAGAAGAGCAGATACTTACAGTTTCCTTTTGAAATTGTTAGATCAAATTCAGTCTAACTTATTTGAAAAGTAAGATTATTTAAAATTAATTTATGCTATAACTCTCATTTCATAAATGTTATCTTATTAATTTAAATTCTGCACAGGGCAACGGCTGATTTAAATGCTCACATTAAACAAACGCATAACTGGAGTGAATTTTGTACTTATCTGGATGGCAAAAATCTGATTCTTGCTCCATTCTGCGGTAAAATTGAATGTGAAGATAAAATTAAAGCGGACAGCGTGAGGTATGAGAATACATTTATTTAAAAACAGTTTAAAAATTCATTGTTGAAATTACAAATATTAATTTTTTTTACTAGGGATGAAAGCGATGAACCAGGTGCACCATCAATGGGAGCTAAAAGCTTGTGCATTCCTTTTAATCAGCCAGAAGGAAGTGCTGAACAAATTAAGAAATTAAAATGTATTCACACAAGCTGCCAAGAGAAACCAAAGTTTTATACTCTATTTGGTCGTAGTTATTAAATAAAATGTTCTAAGAACAGAATTCAAATGAATTTTTAAATATAATAAAAAATCTATTTATAAAATAATTTTATTTTTGTACTTATTACATCCTTTGTATATTTATTATAATATTAATTTAAATAAATTATATTATAAATAATTACTATTTGAAAGTCAAATTTGATGTATTCACCTTATTATTTAGAGATAAGTAATTATTCATAATGTTCATTGAATATTAAAATGACTAAACTACAACGAATAAACTTCAATGTTTGATAATATACTATGTGACAATTCATGAACGCACTACAAAAAGTAGTTTTAGGTGAGCACAAACATTTTCATTCATTTGTAATATGTATTGTAAATATTTATTACGTGCAATCGCTATCGGAAGTACAGCCTGCAGGGATAAAATAGCCTCTTAACTAATAGTAATAAGTATATAGAGTTCGTGTTCGTTGCGTAACATTACCGGACTGATCGGGCAGAGTGCGACAACTTCACTCGATGATCTGAAAAGAAATACAAAATCAGAGGTGATTCGCAAATTACATATCTACAAGCTTAAAATTACGAAGAAAATAAACGCTTTCAGCTATAAATTGAGTAAAAAAATGACCTTTTAGTTAACTGCATATTCAAATAGAGCATTGATTATTTTCTTTGTGAACTTTGTAAATTTTTGCTATATCTCAAAATTCGTGTGACGTCAGCATCATAAGGCGGCACCTTTGAAGTACTTGTGATGCTGATGACGTCGTCAAAGGGTCTTCAATACAATATCTTTACCAAATTTAGTTCGATTTGCAAAATTCAAAGTATTTTACAAATTGGTTTCGATTCTCTACGTGCATCTCTACTACACATATCGACTAAAAAATAAAATTTCGTTTTCTTTTCATTTATATTTAAACTTAATTTGAAAAAAATAATGAATAATAATACAGTTATACCTGATATATTACAACTAAATAAAAACTTTTCTACATTCAACAATAGGAATAGTTCCTTTAGAACAATGTTATGAAGCAGCTATATGAGCAATTTCAATTAAGTTCGCATACGTATCGATACTTAACAGTTTCGAAAGATTTTTTCATTGTTATGACTTTCATAGTTATCTGAAGAGTTTAATTATATAAGTAACCAATAATATTTTTGTAACTACCTAAATTTAGACAACTAATTATGTTTCAACCCAGTCTAAGTAAAATTCGAGTCACTACCATATTGTCATATTAAGACATTAATTATTACAAATAGAAAATTAATAATAATAAATGAAAAAACTTTTAGAAACATTTTAATTTTTACAATAGTTTTCTACAGTTTACTATTGAAAATGGGCAAGACAATAAGATTATAGCTTTTTAGATATTGATATTACATAACTTTACGTAAAGACAAATTGTATAAACAAAACCGAACGCACATTGTATATAAAATTAACTCCGATAATTACTCCGCTACATATAAGTATGTATTATAATAAATGTGCATTCAAAATGCATTCGGAACAAAGGCACTAGATCTGCTTTATACCATCATGTTAAATAAACAGGACAGGATATATAGATGTCAACAAAGTTAAGATTTTAGATAACGAATTCAATAAGAAAAAGAGAATTTTCGGAAATTCTGAATATGCATCTACACGGTGACGCACTAAATAGAATGGAAGACATATTATTTTTAAAGAATATTTATAAAAATCTATCACTTTAATTAAAAAACATTTAAAATAATCCTTTGAATTTAACAGTTGCACTTAGGTACTAATCTGGTTTCACCTACTTTTGTTTCTAATTATCTGTTTTAATTAATTGACTTTGGGCTGGAATGAGAAGTATATGAGACTATTTATAGTATATTATAATAATTTGTGTTGTTATTGACACATTTAAGTTTCTTATCTCCGATATGAGTTAATTACGTAATACTACCCGCATTGTTTAGGGCTCGGACAGCCAAAAGAAAAAGGAATAAAATAAAAAAAATAAAAAGATGTTCCTCCGTATTTCTCTTATTTCTCATGTATATAGATATAGTAACCAATGCTTTCTTATTTTCTTATTCCTTAATCCTTTTCTTTTGGCTGTCCGAGCCCTTATGGTCTCTTGATCCTTATACCAATTGTGTCTCTTTTATTTATCTTCGATTTAATATTCTTCTTAGAATTTTTATGCGTCTCAATTTCTTATATTTATCGCCGACTTTTCTCACAATTACAGTTTATTTTTAAATACATATGCCTCTTTGAAGCAGTCGCCATGACACGACTACTAACTGTTCAAAGTAAATTTTAAAAATTGACAATTACGTCATATACATAATTTTCAACAACAATTTAACTGTCAGTAAAGTCTGTTACTTGATTGTCAATCATAGCTTTCTTAAAACATCTTATTATAGCTTTTTTATTCTGCGATCGCCAATTTATAAGTACGTGCGAAACTTTAGCGTTTTAGGTTCGATCGATGTAATAAAAAATTACCGAAAGCTAATTTGTTTATTTATAATGTTTATTTTCATTCATATGTTATTAATATATGCATCTTTGTTAAATATTTACTGTTTATAATGCTCTAGAAATGTCGACCATTATTCTCAGACACTAATTGACGAATTTGCTATTCAATATGGTCTTAGTTAAGAAGCATTGCTTTCTGAGCCTTTCAGATGCCAACCTTCTGATCGAAGAGCTGATAACTTCGATCAGTATCATTTTTATGTAAAAATAATAGTGATAGTAATAAAAACAATAATAAAAATATGAAGATGGTCATTTATTTAAATATTTCACAACGTACAATTTCTATAGAAAATTATCAGGATGTAGAAAGGGTCATAATTTTTACCCATACCCGTTGTTTTAATTTTCTGTTACATTAAATAGAAAATTTGTAAGGCTAATTATGGCATTTTAAAGTCCTTATCCAGAAAAACTTAATGTTAGACTTTCATATGACACTCACCAAGAAAGGATTAGAGATTTGTTTAACTTTATGAATCACAAGGACCTGTTCCTGACTAATATCTGTGAATATTTCAGAATCGATTACTAGCGATTTCAATGTGAGTTAGATTATATAAGCAGACAAGAATAATGGCATATTTAGTGTCTTATCAACCAGAGGAACTTGATAGAAATCTTCCATGAGACCCACCAAGAAAAGATTAGAGATTTATTAAACTATGAGCCATAAAGACCTTTTCCTGGTTAAAAAATCTGAAGACTTTAGAAACAATTACTGGCGATTTAAATGTGAGTTGGTTTAAACAGATAAGGCTATTGGCAGTTTCAGTGTCTTATCATCCAGAGGAACTGGATGCTAATCTTTCATGAGACTGTGACGTGCCCAATTTACGTGTGTAATCACGGATTACTTTGGACTCGAATTAGGCGTTCTTTTTACCCACCCAAATACTTGTCGTTCATTCCGACATAACAACACGCATTGGTCGTTACATCTAAATATCAGACAAGTGTGTTTATGAAAACCCCGCGAGGAGCCGAATATAGTAATACGCATAATGACTACTATATTAGCTCTCGCAGCGCTTTGTTATTGTTTGCCTGCGCTCGCTGCCCCACAACAAATGCACATTGATTTGTTGTGTTCTCGCAGGCTCAGGTAACAATATTTACTTTTTTCCTCTTCGCAGATAACATGTACTCATTGGCATGCTGTCTAAAGAGGAAGAAAATGCTGTTAGTCGTTTAGTTAATGTTAGTGATTTTAATACTAACCCGTACCAATCTGTACTTCCCGGGAGCACTCAATAGCTTAACCGAGTACTCCAGATGACAGGGTTTCCTTTAAGCGATAAATCGGCCACCGCGCAATGGGTCGATTTCTCCAATTCGCATGTTAGTCAAGAGAGAGGAGACGATCACAGAAAATAGAAAATTATATATAATATGAAATGTACATATTCTGAAATTGCCTCTACATTGTCTCTGAGCTAAATGCTGATTTTCTGTGTTTCTTCTACTGCTTTAATAGTATGATGCCGGCTTGACTTGGGTTTCCCTTTCTGCTTGATTCATGGAAATTAGTCCTCTTTCCTTGGAATTTTATTCTCATTTCGTGATATTTAATATCCTTTTCTGCTCATCGTATATTCATTTCTACTTATATTACTTTTATCTTATAATTTAATTTACATTTATATTCTATTCTATATATCGGACGTCACAAGACCCACCAAGGATTAGAGATTTGATAAACTCCATGAATTATATGAGATTTTCCTAGTTAATGCATCTGAAGACTTCAGAATCAATTACTGGATTATATTGCAGTATAATCCTCAAAATAGACGCAAATCTTTTCACAACTAGGGAATCAGAAGGAATACAAAAATTAGATTATTAAATACTTTTTCTCTTGATGTTGTCCAATGTGACTGCATTTTCATGTACCTATAATACACAATAAATTATGTTAATAAATATTATCATCATGATTGAACTATTAATATTATGAAATAATGAATATTTACTATTTAAGCATTGGTGAAAAATAATAATCTTTTTATAGTCTGTTGTATCAATTTTTCCAGTCAACACCTTCTACATTCTACAGATTTATTAGTTTAAGATTTGTTTGATTAAGTTCTGTGAAGAATTAAAATTTTCAAATTCATCTATCTCATCCGCCTTTTTCCAATTCAATGTGTTGTTTACAAGGTATAGATAGTCATAAGTTGTCTGTATACGTATTCTATTAAACCATTCTAATTTTAATTTTTGTTGATGCAACTTGTATATATATCTTTCATTCATTTTTAAGATATTTGAGAGTACTATTTTAATATCTATAAAGAAACAAAATATATAAATATATATAGAAATTGTTTTTAATAATTATTATTATACAGATTTTAGTTTCAATAAAATGGCTATTCTTACTTTAGCTATCATATTTTCATAGATAGCATCCATTTGGTCCATGAATGTGTGTAGTTTTGAAAAATGTTTTTTATTTTCTTATCTCGAACATTTTTCTATCAATTTATCTTCACCATTTTTCTTTGTGAGCTGCATCTTTTAGTACAACGGTCATTTGTAATTTTTTATGATCTTTTTGATTAGTTTTATAGCCATGAACAACACAGTAAACGACCATTGTAATTTTAACAATGAAAGATATATATTATTGTAGGTCAAATAAATATCCCAATAAGCAAAAATAATTTTTTTTTAATTCATAAAGAATTCTTTTTGAATTCTTTTTTGACAACAAGTATTCCGAAAGAATTCTTTTCCAATTCTTTATTCACCAAGTATTCAAAAAGTATTCAAGAAGAATTCTTTATGAACATTTAATGCGTTTGAGAATGTCCTCTTTGTAACAATTCATAAAGTATTCATAAAGTATTCTTTTTTTCGAAGAATCAGAAACGAATGATTTGAAGTTAAGGTTTATGCATTGATAAAGTAATCTAAAAAGTTCTTTTATGTGAAATCCATAAGTTGTCAAAAAATAATCAATAAGAATTCAAAAAGAATTAGTAAAGTATTCTTTTTTGGACAAATACAAATTAATAATTTGAAAAGTGAAGCTGTATGCACTCATTAATTATTCTATAAGAATTCTTTTATTGTACTTTTAAAAATTTTTGCTTGATTTTTTAGTAAACATTGTAACTAAAGCTTTTTTAACACTAAATATTATATTATAATCACTTAAAAAAACCTTTTCTTACACTGGGATTCGAACCGGCGATCTATGGGTATACGACGCAATAAACCTTAACCACTACGCTACGGAACGCTAGCATAATCCAAAATTTTGATTTTGCTCATAAAGACAAATATAAGTCTGGAATCACATGGACGCGACACAACCTTACGCGGAATCTATTCGAGTTCAGCACGTAAAAGAGATTATTTCTTAAACATTATTTTAAACACATTACAATTGTATAT
>UELV01031672.1:0-15000 GCA_900490015.1 Megastigmus stigmatizans | reverse complement strand
ATACGTGAGACAATTGGGCAGCGTAAATTCCGAGGGAGAGAAATGAGATCGCGTTTGAGATAAGTCCGAGATCTATCCCTGTGCTTTTATAGCAATTGAGATTTTTATCAGCGACGAATTCGCGCGTACAAATGGCGTGGCTTAACTTTTGTTCCCCTTTGCGAAATTAAATGCATTTATATACAAGGGATGTAATAGAAGTGCAGGCTTGCAAGCGAATATGTGAATTAAAGTTCATTGTTGTAATTAGAATTTAAAAAAGGCAAACGCAACACTTTTTCGCTTTAGTTCTCCGCTTAAAGCTTTGCATATACGATATAGCAAGGATTTACTATTACATATTAAAAGTCAACGCTAAATAATACTCAAATACCTCGTAATACTTGGATGCAAATCAATAGCCATAAACGTGGTCCGATTGCAGGTAAAGATAGTGGTATCGCCGATAGGCGAATGGATCGGTGGCGTGGTCTCGCTGAAGCTGCCGTTCACCCTGATGCACAGTAACACGGATCTCGAGCTGTACGGAACACCAAATACACCCTTTACGGGCTGTCGGATCCTTGACAAGATCGAGACGGTAGACGATCCGAACGAGGATCCGCTGCCGTTCATTGACAAGGACAACACGAGTGACGAGGAGCAGAGCGAGAGCACGGATAAGAAGATCGAGGAGAAGGCCACTACCGCCACCACCACCACCACCACCACCACCACCATCGCTGCGACCAATGGCGAAAGTATAGGGTAAGTGGGATCCAATTAGCGAAACTCGCGGATTAGATTTACCGCGCGGCTAGTATACAGAAATGATGTATTTCAGTTTTCCGACGGTTGGTAAAGTTAGAGTATAACTGAATAAAGAAAGACTTTCACCTCTATTTCTTTAGGCTGGAGTTTTTACACGTTAAATTGTGTTTTTTTTTTTTTTTTTTATATGGATTCCCTTACGGAAAATATCTCAAGTTAAGTGTCATTTGGGGCTTGGTAGAATTGTATATCTATATTTAAGTTTACTTATAGTCATTTACTTTAAAGGAACGAGTGAAGATACTCTTACAAGTTTAGAATATATTTTTCATGAATTTTGATTCCCCGAAGTGGTTTTCCAAGTCCTCTTGTTTATTGGAAAACATTTTGCATAATATATGTCAAAGGCCCTTTCAAATCAGTAAATTGAAATGCACTCGATTATAAATAAAACAACTAATCAATGAATAAACTAATCGTTCGACCGGTGATATCCCACAGGATGACAGTATTCTCACCGCCAATCCCAACGAAAACAGTGGCGACGATCGCCAAACTGACGCAGTCGTCGAGCGTCGAGACGAGCACGACCAAGTGTGTGGTAGTGCCAAAAGAGCGTAGACGCGACAGCATGTCCAAGGTCGACCTAATCGAGCACTACGTCCAGGACAAAGCGCGCAAGGACGACAGCGACAGTACCTGAGAGGAGGCGGACGGGGCCGTGATTGCGAGCGAGGCCCGTCGTTGCGCGATGGCAGAAGCCCGTGGTAATTTGAAGGAACCAACTTTAGCCTCACTACCACCACCACCACCACCGCCGCCGCCGCCGCAGACGACGACGACAACGACGACGATGCCATTGACGAGCAACCGGAGCTGCAAAGAGGGCTTCAGCATACAGAGGGCCTGGTGCTGCTTCAGGCGTGCCTCTTAGTGCAACACAAACACACGCGCACACACACGAATACACACACGTATATACAGACACGCTGATCGAACTGAACGACTAATGGGGGAGGAAAATCTCCTTTTCTCTGCGCTACACTCCGCTGCTCTTCAATTTACATCCCCGCGTGTACGCACACAAACGCGACGAGCTTTTGCAGCTGAGAGACTCAGACAGAGAGAAAGAGAGGGGAGGGGGGAAGAGAGAGTTGACTCTACTACTCGTCAGGTGCTGTTTGTTTCCCTCGCGCTACTCTCTGCGAGAGGGAAAATGGATGAGAATGAAAGGTCTCGTTCGTGTATTTCTGGATGATGGGAGGCTAACAGACAGCTGGCGCGCAGTGTCTAGTTTCAAAGTCTAGCCGAAGTGTATGGGGCCGCGTATGTATTGGAAAAAAAAAAAAAAAGTGAGATCAGTTTCTATGTGCTGGGCCGTGCGATTCTACGTTCCTCTACCTACTTCTCCTAGTGTTTTCTTTTTTTTTTTTCAACCATCGATTTTGATTCCGATATAGGATGACCAGTGAAATATCAACGTGCGAGCGATTTGGAATGCATCGAAATGGAACGAAATGTGTGCAGTGTGTGCTTCGTTTGCTTTTTTTCAGATTCCTATTGTTTTTAGGGGAGACATTGTTGCTTTCTGTTGGACTGATTGACTATCAAATATATTACATGTATAGAGAAAGAAAACTAAAAATAATCCAATATATATATTTGTACCGATTCGACATATATAATTCTTTGCCAATTATTTAATTGAAGTGGATTGCTTTTTTCTGTTGAGAAGTGTGTCTTGCCATACTCGAACGATATATCTACTTTAAAGTAGACTGCTTCTAAATTTTGTAAAATGCTTCATGCACGCAAGAAGAGGTGAAATTGTGAAGAATGCCTATTTAAACGTTTGTTGCGAAAGTAACACTAATTCTACTTAAATAATAAGGAATTGGAATAGATTTTACAACAAAAATTAAATAAAAGTGATTTGAAAGAACATATATATGTTGTGATTATTTACTTGACTTTATCTCGAATTAAACTTTTGACGCTTCCTATATTTTCCTAATTTTCAAGCAGGCAGTTTGCACCAATTTGTGTTTAGCAATAAAAATATTAACATAAATTTACTTTTTGAAGGTAACCAATGCATTTTAAAAAGAAAACGCATATTATGTATTAATAAGATTCTATGATACTTAGGATCATCTTTTGGAAGGTATAGATTTAATTTTTCTAAAAAAAAAGATTTTTTGTATAAGGAGTATGGATCATGTAAAAAATGTCAAATATTTTCTCATACAAACGTCCGCTTGAAAATATATCGCAACATGCTTGCCATATAAAAGTTTAAATCACTTTTATTATTTGAATGGTTTCCATCAGTACTTTTAAAAATCATTCAGTATGAACTCGGCAAGATTTGAAACTAGATTACTCACACAATGAAGCGATACTATAAATTAATAGAAAAAGTAAGAAAGCTATGATTGTTTTTTATTTATACCTTTTACGTTCCTCCAATATTGATGTACAGTTTTTTATACACTTTATCCGATTCCAGAACCAAAAAAAAAGTTGGAAATTTTGTTTCGGAACGCTGATGCGTGAAATTGTTTTGTTCAAACTTTCTATATAACAAATTTATATCTTTCTTTCTATTTTGATTCTGTGTATAAATTGTAAATAATCCTAATTTTAAAAATTACCATGAACAATAAGATTGCTCCTTTTGTTATTTTGTTACACCTAAATTTAATATAATAAAGTTGTGAATAGTATACTTAATAAAGTCGATCAAAAAATATTAAACATTCGATAAAATTAATGCTTTTTAATATAAAATTTATTCCAAAATATATTAGAACACTATCCTTTCCTAATATGTACAGATATCAGTTATGGGAAATAACTTTACGAAATGAATAAATAGGAAGTTATTAGAATAAATGTACAAAAACTACGTTATCGCTTAGATCAGAAAAAATTATTGAATTAAGGAGGCTCTGGCGAGTACAACTGAAGTCAAACATTATATAAAAATATGAACGCTAATATTAAAAAAATTATTTTTATTGTCTATTTTTAATGTTAAATAAATATTACTTGATTCCTTTTTCAATTAACCAATAAGTGAACAAAAAACAATGTCATAACTAATATACACGTATTAATTACTTCGGCAAATAATATCTCAAAATTTTCCACGGTTACGAGTATGTTACGATATTAGGTAATCTAAAAGAGAAAATTTTTTTCTTTCATTTCATATATTTTTTATTGCTCAAAAAATTATAAACGCTTCGGAGATAATCAGTTTTACTAGTTTTTTGCCTCTGTCTCATAAGAGTCCATGTAAAGAATAAAATTTCAAGTTTAAATTTTATCAAAATTTGCACGGGAAGGGGATTAAAAAAGAATACCATAAGATTCAACAGATCATAAATTATTAAAAATATTATAGCTAAGTGCATGAGAATTCATGCAAAAGCCTCCTTAAAAAAAGTTTGATCCCATGATTTGAATAAAAAGTAGGAAAAAAAGGAGGACGCCAGTAGCGGCCCATGGTCAAACTTGGCATGAATCCTATAAAATCGACATCAGCACAAAGAATCCTTAAACTCTGCAGTATTTGAAAAAAAATTGTCTTCTCTATGAAGTGGAAAATATAAAAAAAGTGATTTTTTATAATTTTTAATACTAGATGTCGGATGAAATCTTGAGTTTTTCACTCATTTTAACAAAATTGACTTAAATTTTTTTTATATTTCCACGCATTTCCCCCGATTAAATTTTATTCCAATATTAATATTTTGATCAGCTCTAAAGAATAAAAAAACTTTGTACGTTTATCTAGATTTATTTATTTTCTACGCATTCGTCGGCTTCCTCCTTTATAGTAAGTGAGTGTCTTGCCATACTTTTCTGTTTCTACTTCCTTGAATTAAATATAAGTCACATTTTTTTAAAATAAACGTCTCTTTTGTATATTAAGCTTAGTATAAGCTTCATGCATTTCCTTTGTAATAAGAACCAATGGGGTATTCCTTTCAAAAATAAAATCTTAACAATTTTTTTATCATTTAACAATGTACAAAAAAATTAGTGAAATGGTTTTTGAGAATAAAATGAAAGAAGTATACATCTAAATATAAACAAAAAATTGCGAAATAATATAAATAATATAGATACTTAGAAAGTTTATAGCCATGATATTTTCACAATTAAAAATCCCGAATTAACATTTGATACTAAAATGCAATTTTTTCATTCTAGAAAATAAAATAATTTTTGTTACCTTATAAAAAGAAAACTGATTTAAAATTTAGTTTACCTAATATGCGTTTATAATTAGTATAATTTAAATCTTATGCAGACTTTATAATTTATCACCTGATTGCCATTAAAATTTCGTTTCCTAACTTTATTTATGATTAATTTTTAACTATTCATGTACATACTTAAAAATATAAGGAGAATCATTCTTACTGCCAATCAAAAATGAATGAAAGTTTAAAAATGATTTTATTTTAAGCATTAAAGCTATACATAAGAAAATATAATTTAATATGATGTTTGTATTGCTTAAATAAAAAAGAATTAATAAAATTCAACTACTAAGTGTAAGTAGTATAGAAGTCATATATGTAGAGCAAAAGTAATGTCATTTTTATTCTCATTTTAAAAATATTTGTATATCCATTATTTCTATACATTTGATTTCTTCCTAAGTCAATTATAATTATAATATAGTCAATATTTCTGATATGAATAAGTAACGAATAAAACTACACATGAAAACTTTTGCATACAAATATTTCAAGTGTACTCAAGTTTAGCTTTTTTGAATATGGATCATTTGATATAAAATTTTTTATTTAATATGTAAAAGATACTCATATATTTAATACTGATTTACAGACTTGTGTATTGTATGTATATAATTTAAAAATGTATATTATATAAAAGCAGAAAGCATCGTGTAGTTAATTTTTAGAAAAGCTTACAAAATTTGAGCTATGTATGGTTTATTAAATAAAAGAAATAAAGTATGTATTTAACATTTCACACAGATTTTCTAGTCTATCTTATTATAATAAATTATAATTCAACTTACCATGCCAATGACATCGAGCATATCCTCTAACTATTTTTTTCATGTTTTCTTTTTCCTTGACTTCTATTAAAATGTATTTAAATACACCGTCTGGATCAACATCAACTTCTTCTACTTTATTCAGGGCTTCAGACATCTTAGAAAAATTATATTTACTAATATTAAATGCTGAAACAAAGAATGTTAAAAATATCTAATAAAATAAATTATTTAAGAATAATCTATTCTGAATTAAGCAGGTGCACATAAAATAATATTGATAGGTATAATTGCATATTCTTTTGTTTTTCTAAGATAAGTTAACAATACATGTAACAATATTTATAGATATAAATATAAAAACAAAAGTGGATAAGTAAAACCTGTTTTATAACCTATAAACAGCTTTAATTTAGTATTCGACAATGATTATAAATAATTAATAATAAAAAACTCATAAAAATATGGAAAATATTATTTGTAATGTGTACAGCTCATTTTTCTTTTAATAAGACACTATTTATTTTTGAATTACCTTGCTGAAAATTTCGCCGGGTAAGACGCGCCACAACACTGAAACTACACATGTGAACTCATCAATTCATGGATATTTTCGATTTGCAGATACAGACCAAACCTGACCTGAGAGTGACTTGAGACCAGACTATACTAGGTTATTACTAGGTATATAGAATATGAATAGCTATAAAATACTGCGATGGTTTTATATCTGTACAAGCATGGCTATGAGCAGTTGAGCACTACCTAAAGTGCGGTGTAAATAAATATCGTAGTTTGAATTTTTATTATGTAAACGGTAAATAATATATGCAGTGATTTCTCAATCAAATTTTACTCAAAAACTCACACTTATAAAAAAGAATTTTTCAGAGTGCAATTCAGTGATTTTACTTTTGAAAAGTAATAAAGTGTTTAATTACAGATTACTTGTCACATTATAATAAAAAATTAAACAATGTTTAAATATGTGAAAGATGCAAATACAGTATGGAATGTTTTAAATGGAGTATTTAGTATCTACAAACCCCCTGGAATTCATTATTTGAACATTAGGGACACTATCATTCAAAATTTATGCAGAGGTAATATATATATATCTATATAAATAAGTAACCTATAAAATATTTGAGCTTAACATAATTGTAAATTTAATATTTATTAAAATAAAATCAAATATTTTTAATTTCATATGTGCTTTAGATTTAAATGCAATGCGAGCAGAACGTCCACAAAAGTATGTAAGTATAGAAGGACCAACAAATGCAGAAATGAACATTGTTGTAAGAGATAGCTATGCAAATAATATATTAGTTTCTGGACCTCGATATTCAGTGACAGACTTTAGATTAGCTTCAGCAAATCGATTGACTGAGGAAGCTTCAGGAGTGTTAATTTGTGGAGTGAATTCTGGTACAAAATTAATACATAAATTAAAAGAGTCAAGTCTTACAAAATTCTTTAAAGTTAAAGGGATATTAGGGCAAGCTAGAGATAATGACTTTGTAACTGGAAAAATTATTGAAAAGTCAATCTGGAAAAATATCAAAAGACATCATATTGATCGGATATGTGCAGCAATGCAAGCTTCTCATCAGAAAAAGATGTTTGAGTATGTTTGTAACATAAATAATTCTACATATGTTAATTAAAATTGCAATGATTTTTATTTTATGTAATATAAAATTCACTTAGGCTTTGTGGACTACACATACAGAGTCAAGCTGCATACGAATTAGCTGTGAAAGGTCCTATAAGACCAGCAGATCGTAAAATTCCTATGGTGTACAGTATCAAATGTGTTGATTTTGAACCACCTGAGTTTACATTGGGTATGCATGGGCGTTCATATTAAAATTTTTTTAACCAATGATAAAACCTAATTAATTAATTTCTATTTTTTTCTTTAGAAATTGTATGTGTTAACGAAGACAATGAGCATTTAAAAGCTTTAGTATCTGAACTAGGTTACAGACTTCACAGCACAGCACATTGCAGCTATATTCAATGTTCTCAATATGGTCTGTTTAATGTAAAAGATGCATTATTGTCAAAGTATTGGGACTTGCAAAATATTGTAGATAATATCTGTCTTTGTAAAAACATCATATCGAAGCATCCATACATGTTAAATCAAGAGCATGCTAATCTTGTACAGCAGCCAGTAGAACAATAATGATAAATGTAAAAAGTCTATGTAAATAAGATTTGTAAAATAATATGTTTAATAATTTTAAATATAAATCTTTTTATTAACATCATTGTAATTATCATTTATAGATCAAAGTTGCATAATTCAATGCCATTTTAATCTCTATTTAAATGCTGTAATCATTCATTGCCACTAGAGTTTCCTAGTAAAAATAACAGATCATTTGTAGGCTACTGTTAAAGTAAGAAATTCAACAATAAAAAAACTAATTTCTATACTTTCTCAAATAAAAGATCGGTTTACAATTATTTTTTATACAAATAATCCAGTTAATTAATAAGGAAAAAGTCCTTATCACCGTTTTTTGATTTAACAATTCTATTTAACCTTGCTTCTACTCAAAGTCAATCCAATTACATGTTACTCAGCTTTTGTACTAGGAAAATAAATCACATGACTATTTTCTAAAGTCACATTTTCTTAAACTTTTTCTCTGAGGAAGGCAAATCTTGTTCACTCTTCTTCTCGGACTCAGAGACATTATTACTGCTACTAGCTTCATTGCTGCTTGAATTTGGCGAGACCGAAGGCTTCCTTCGCTTCCGGCCACCCTTAAGACACTCTCCCTCGTCCTTTTCGCCGTTTGCAACATTTTCAACGCAATTTGAGGTAGAATTATCTGAACTAGAATTTCTCTCGACGCTCTTATTTCTAGTAGGCGTGGGAATAGGACTGCCGCTATTTTCACACTTCTCCTCGTGCAATCGTCGATCGACGCTGTCGTAGCGGTCCCGTGAGCGACTATCCCGTTTGTGACGCTCACGGCTACGACTGCGCCGCTTTCGATGATGATCACTATCCGTATCCTCGGAATCCCGATCCTCGTACTTGGAAGACTGGATTGATCGATATTTTGTGCTTCGTTCGAGGCTCTGCGCCCAGCTCTGCATCTTCATACTCTTCGCTATCACGCGCTTCTGGTGGTCCAGTTGTGGAAATAGATCTAGAACATGCATTGTTAAGTAGCGAAAGGTATTTTTTTTTATTTTAATAATAATTTTTTTGACTAATTTAACCAAATCTTATTACCTTGAGACTTTTCAAGAGCTTCTTTAGCCGAATTCATTTCGGCTTCTTGAATACTGTGACCAGATGCTTTAGCTAGTCGTTTTCCTTGAAAGTATACTGCAACCGTATAAACTCGCGTATTGGTAGGGCCTTTGCACTCGATGACCCTAAAAAATACCACACGATCATTTAATAACGATAAGTAATAAAAATTTAGGAGCCAAGACCGAAATTACAAATCAACTTACTTATATACAGGTATGTCCGGTTCCCCACCATCCATAGTCCTTAAAGTCAAACAGCACTGTTGCAACTTACTCTTGGGATCATTCCAGTCTTGGTTCATAATGAAATCTTGAAGCCGAGGGAAGAAACAGACATTACAAAAGACTTGACAATTCACCAAACCTTTGTCGACATACAAGGCTCCTAAAAACGCTTCTAACAAATCTGCTCTGTCCTTCGTTTTCAATTCAGCCTTAGGATTTCCATAAAGAGCATACTGAGTCATGCCAAGATCATCGCACACGACGGCTTGTGTTTTATTATTAACCAATGAACTTCGTAGAAGCTGCAATTGCGATTAAGCCATAAATAAAATCAGGTTACGAAAAAATATTGCTCTAAACTTAAAACTTCTAATTTGTATTTTATAAGAATATTTAATTTCGAAATAAGTAAACATACCGATAAATGGCCCTCGTGATGCTCTGGGAAAAACTTATATAAATATTCTGATACTATTAGTTGTAATACTGTATCGCCAAGAAATTCCAGTCTCTGATTAGAACCTAATGTCAAATTTGTATACCCAATACTTCGATCCGTGAATGCTCTTGCTAAAAGGCGAATGTGCGCAAATTCAACACCGATATCGTTTTCAAACTTCGTCAATTTCTGTGAAATACAAATAAATTATTTTTCAAAGTGACTCTTACGCAGATACTTGGAACAAAATAAACGTAATGAATCTTGACATACCTGCAGCAATTCAAAACTAGGAATCCATTGTCTATCACCGGTCGGCTCTTGCTCTTGTAATGGATGCTTAGGATAATTTACCCAAATATTTAACAAATCCACCTCTAACTTAAACAACGTCTCGCCGAAAACGGTATCGGCAGTTTTTATACCACCATCTAGAAATAATGCACCCATTAATGCCTCAAAACAATTCGCCATCGCGTGTCTTAATTCCAAATCGTGGCACAAGTCACTCCCATGCGCGTAGAGCATGTACTGCTCCAGATTGAGTTTCTTTGCCAAAACGGCGAGATGCTGATTCTGAACGATGGCAGCTCTGTAAGTAGCCAAGCCGCCTTCCTCCAAATCCGGAAACATGTGAAACAAGTGGATAGACGTGAGAAACTCGACTACGGCGTCACCAAGGAATTCCAGCCTCTCGTTGTGGGCTATCGATGATTCAGTCTCCTTTTTCGCTCCGAATCTCGACATGATATTAATGAGGGTGTTGATGCCCCGCTTTCTCGTATTCATGTAATGAATTCTCCTGTCGCCGTATTCTGGTTGTCGGATGCCGCAGTTAGTCAATGAATTTCTCGCGTGGTCAGGATTAGTACCGAAATTTTCTCGGTAACTTGGATGTGTGAGAGCTAAGATTCAAAATACATAAAAAGTCAAATGTTAAAATAAAGATGTGATTACAAGAGTAATTGAAGATCACTGAAATAGTTTTTACCTAATTGTAGTAGGTATCTGTTTCTAAATTTGTAATTGAGAGTATGCTCAAGATTGTCTAGCGATCTATGAAATCGAAGATGACAAACAAGAACCGGTATCAGCATTGCATGCTGAACTATGTCACACATAATACCGGTTCGATAGAAACCCTCGGAGGTGACGTCTACAGTGACGTCTCGCTTCATTTTGCTCTGAGTACGTAATTCTTGAAGTTTGTTCTCCTTAGCTTCTAATTTTCGTTTATCCTCAAAGGATGGCTTTGGCATATTGGCAAGCAAATGACGAAACTTGACATAGTCTCGCCAGGCTCTCTGATAGCTGGAAGAAAAATTTTAAGTCAAGCGTTCTTCAAAATAATACTTCAATCGTTCAGAACTTATAAAAATATTAAAAAGTATTTTTTTTTAACGTTTCATGATGAATGTATGGAAAAGTGAGTTAAAATGGCTCATATTCTGATTAGGATTTGGAATTTGAGTAATGAAATAAATTTAAAAAAAGCTTTTCGTAAATTGAAATGCAAATAAGACCAATATTGTTATTCTCTTATTTTTCGCATAAAGTATTTTAATTAAATAAATCTTAATAAAAAGGTGGCTACTTACTCGGTATTTCCAGCATAACTCAACTGAGGCGGTCGGATGCCAAAGTGAACAATTTCAGGGTAAGCAATAATACCTGGGGGTTGATCAGCTTGGCTCCTATCTAATTGATCTACTCGAACACTACATGGTTTCTTCCCAGGGTAAGTAACAACCATACCCTTTACCTCATCAGCAAAATTTTGCCATTGAAATTGTGGCATTTCCACTAGCTTTGGTAATTCATCAGGGTCAATTAATAAAGCACTACTTTTTATTAGATAACTTAAAACTTCATTCATAGATAATATTTCCTGTCCATTATCAGGTAGATCACGCACAAATCGTGGCATAAAATGAAATTGTCCACATCCATTTTTATCTTGAGAAGCTCGTAATTCAAAATCCACTAATTCTAAAATTTCTTTAAATAAATAGTGCTCTGAAAAAGTATTAATTGTTAGTCTTAAACATTTTCATTAATTATCTGTTATAGAAAGCTTAAAACACTTACGAAAATAGTCCAGCTCTTGGATTGTAAAATTCTCTGGCATTTTTTCTTCAATGTAAAGAATAGTATACTCAATGTTAAAACGAATAACTTTACAAGTTGGTAGTTTAACTAATGGAAAATGCGAGAACATGGAGAACCCTTCAAATATAAATTCATGCTCATCATGCTTTATAATTGTAGGAGTCTTAGTAAGAAAATTTGTTGGTGGACTAATTGTAATACGATAATGAAATAATTTATCAGCATTATTAGTATTAGGATCACATTTTTCTATTGCTCCTTCACCAGCATATATGCCATGTCTGATACCAGACCTTCTAGATTTTGCACTACATCTACATAATGGCCCGTCGTTCATCTATAAATGGATTTTAATAATTATTACTAAAGATATCAGGAACTAAAAACATATTTTTATAAGTAAATTTCAATCATTTATACCTCTCCTGGATCATTGAACCACATTTCAGCATGTAACCTTTGTGGATGTTGTTTCTTGGCCATTAATTCTTCCATGGTTCTATCATCTTCATCTATTGACTCATCGCTATCAGAAGAAGAACTGCTACAAGCCTCTGATTTATGTCGGCAAAGACGAGCTCTAGTTTTTCTAGGAGGTGGTACATATGGAGGCTATAATGAATTAAATTAAATTATTAATATATTATAATGGAATTCTAAATAAAAGATAGAGTTAAAAAATTTACTTGAAGAGCTCTGGCAGAATCTGCTCTATCGATAAGGATTTTTTTGAAGTCATCACAAAGTTCAAATAATTTGGCAGTTCCTTTCATTAATTTATTATTTTTTTCATCTCTATTATAATACAAATCAGCTGGTGCAGTTCTTGTCCAAATTTTTCTTTCAAATACTCCATCACTTTCCAATTCATTCAATTTTCTTTTAATATCTTCACTTGTTGCACAATAATTACGCCTAATACATACAATTAAAATTTAGTAATATTGGAAATAAAGAGTAATTAATCTAAAAAATGTTTAAAACTATTTACCTGTATTTTTCTAATAGCATTTCTCTTTCACTAAGACTCTTACGTTTTACAACATGATTGGTGCTTCGAATTGATTGTACAGATGAATGAGACTCTTGTGATCTAGATCTTCGTTTACTCCTACTTCTACTTATAGATCTTTTTCTTGTACTTCTGCTTTCCGATCTTTCACTTCTATTTGAAGAATGGTTGTTATAAGATGTACTATTTGAATAAGATTTTTTATCTACACTTCTGCTTCTTCTTTTATAAGAAAGTTCCCTTGAACTTCTTCTTTCTTTACTTTTTCCTCTGTATCTACTTGAATAGTCATCATGGTTTCTTCTACTTGTAGACTTATTACTTGAATGATACCTATTATCTGGACTATTAGAACGCCGCACACCATTACTTACAGGTTTATATCTTGATTCTTGTGAGTTACTTTGTGACTTTGACGTGAAATTATTGACAGTTGATTGAGATGAATAAGATGAATTTTTGATTACCCATTGGGAAGAATCAGTCTTTTTTTCTGCTTGATACGGACACTTTGGATTCCAGTTATAGCTGTAACTATCTGACTGTACTTGTGTATAACTCGAAGCATAATATTCTTGACTTTCTTGACTTGGTGTGTGACTTTGATATTCATAACTTGAATATGTTGATGTAGTTGCAGCAGAATAGGTGTTATCAATGTTAGGAGAAGGCACAGGAAAGTATGGTTGTGTGGAGTAATTGTAAGATCCATAATCTGGTGGTGGAACACTGTATGGTGGCTGAGGTGGAGGATAACTGAAAGACTGATCTGGATAGTACGAATGATTTTGTGCTTGTGACGAACCTGCGTTCCAGTAGTATGAATATTCTGTATTTAATGGTACATTGTCCATTTCGTAAGAAATGGTTGCTCCGAAATTCTGCACCACAAATTCGTAAAATATATAACATTAATACTTTATCAATAGAGTAAGTATATCAAAATAGCATCAAAGTTACAGTAAAAATTTTTTTTGTAAAAATAATCTATTTAAAGAATGACAAAATTACATTAATAGATTTAAATTGTAACAAACTTTGATTTTTAAAGTATAAATAATTTCTAAATAAACAATAATTTCAATAATAACTTACTAATACTATTTGACTTCCATAATATGATTATTTAATTATAGAAATATAAACATTGTTTGATTTGCTGATGTCCATTATTGCAGGCAAATGACTCACTAGTCACTGCTCCACCATTTGCTTTTTCTGCACTGGTGTGAAATTGTAAAAATGCACTTTTTTGCGCATGCGCAGTATACTCGTTTTACTCAGTCAGAGATGAATAGGAGTAATAGGACTCCTTCTAACGTTCTAACCAGAGATTAGTAAGCTAGTAAGCGTCTATTGTGCCGTGAGCTAGCGGTGCCACGCGGATGTGCATGGAACTATGCGCATCTAGCCTTCCCTCTCTCCGCTGCTCGATTTCACGAAGCACGGTGGTGGAGGCAATATGTATGTACGGCGGCGGAGGAGAAATGCCGAAATAATAATAAACGCGCGTGCATCCAAGTCGGCCAAAGCAGCAAAAAGGGAATAGTCGCGCAGACAATATCCACCATCCACGCGGTTTAGACATTTACAGAAACCCGGCCTTTGGACTGATTTTTTTTTTATGAACCTTATACATTAATGAGTAAATTCCAAAGTTCATTAATAGTTAATTTTTAATCGAATTATTTAACATAAAATTTTATTAAACGTTTTACTTCCCCAATGTAATTACATTTTTATAAGATAAATTCTAAAAATAATTACAATTGAAAGGTGCGTAACGTTCAAAACGTTAAAAAAATATTAGTAAAATTAATTGAAAAAAAACTCATTCCGAGAGGGGATTCACTACGCCAACCGAATTATTTACAACATAAAACCAAGAAGTCGCATACGTTTATCAGCCTATACGCTACTAGCAATTATTTTAATTTTTTGCCTTTGGGATTAAATAATATAATTGCATGTACAATTAATTACATAACTAATAAATTTTCTCAAAATATTGAAATTATATTGATTTTTGAAAATACAGTAAAAAATGATAAATGTCCTCTGCGTTATTGTGCTTTAATGATAATATACGTTTAATTTATTAAATTCACAAGGTTCCATCTAATGTAAAATGACAGTAGTGTT
>UELV01031510.1:1940-34576 GCA_900490015.1 Megastigmus stigmatizans | reverse complement strand
TCATTATGGTGTGAAGAGTTGTATAAATTAAAATTTTTTGATTAAATGATAAAATGAGTTCAAAAACTGCATAAATTCATAAAAATTGAAGAAATTTTATGAATTTATGCAGTTTTTGAACTCATTTTATTATTTAATCAAAAAAATTTAATTTATACAACTATTCACACCGTAATGACATCAATTACAAAGAATTTAAGACGAATTACATCAAAATTGATCAATCGGTTGGACCTGTAGGTTACACCAAAGCCAAATTTTTGAAACTGACACATCATAAGATAAAATGGGCATAGAGGCTTCTACTAGAGCTCATTTTGTCAGGAATCCAATATACTTTTAGAATATTATGTGAAAATTTTACTAATTATTATTTTTTTTGTTTTAGGTGAATGAACATCAAAAAATTTATAGGTGTATACCTCCCTTAACATATTCTTTGTATATTCTTGATTTCGTTGCAATACATTTGTAACTACGTTTCGCAATTCATGATCACATTGTATCTTTTACAGAAATCGAAACAGCTGCGTAAGAGATCGTAGTCTTCATTATCTGAAAATAATAATTTTTAAAGTAACTGCATTGTATTTGATATAAACTGATTAGTTTAAAATATATACGCATTATTTTACAGCTAAAAGGTTTGCATAATTCATGATGTATAATCCTCCAGCTGTAATTATTGACGGCTTTACACATCTTAACATGAGAAAGTTGAGCAATTTTTTTCCTGATTCGGAAATATTGTACCATTCGCTATCGTAACTATAAAGAAAAGATTAGTTATTTTTAGTATTATTAATATTATAGTTATATATCATAACAATAATATAAAGTAACAATTATTTTATCTTAAATGATAGAAATAAATTGATGCATACTGAATAAGGATGCTTTTAAAAAACAGTATATATATAATTAATAATAATTAATAATAATAAACCCATTACCGCCCAAATGCCCATTCTTTCTTCTCAACTTTCAATATAGTTTTTCCGATAATTTAGGCTCATCATTCTAATGCCGTCACCAAAATTGGTCTAGATGTCGATTTAAAAAAATTATCGCTCATTATTCGAAAAAAGTAAGTGATTTTTTGAAATTATTTTTTTCAAAAACTCGAAAAAATCTTGCTATGTGGTTACAGCTTCGACCAAATGTGCACACAATTCCTGCTCTTTAGACTCGTTACAATTTGTATATTTCATTCAATAGAAGCCGAAATATTGTTCTTCAAATTTTGGAAATAATGTCAAATACTTAAAACACCTGTAATTTCGATTTTTTGCAGTATATGATTTAACAAAAAAAATTGCCATAAATAACTAGTTTTCCTAAGCTTATCTTTAAAGTTTTAATTTAATTTATTAGTCGGTAAATATCACAGTTTGAAGAAAAAACTCATGTTTTTATATTTTCGTGCTTTACACTAATATGAGAGTTTACAGGTTCTTGTACTTTAAAATTATCAAATTTTTAAACTTCGATATCTTGGTTTTAAATATCGCACGTAGATTAAATTATATATTACTTTTAAGACTTAAATTGATATATCTCGGCTTTTAATGGATGAAATTAGAAATTCCAATGAGGCTTTAAAGAGCAGGAGTTGTATGCATATTTGTTTGAAGTTGTAACTTATAGAAATACTTTTTTGAGTTCAAAATATCGGACTTCTGAAAAATAACCCAAAAAATCACTCGGAAAATAAGCGATAACGATGAACAATTCTGATAACGTTTGAAAATGAGCCTTTAAACTATCAGAAACATTATATTTCAGATTTTTCTAGGACGTTTCCATAAAAAGTTATAACGTCGAAAGTAGAGAAGAATGAATGGACATTTGGACGTTAATGGGTTAATCGAAATCATACTTACATTGCGGTAAATAGTTCCTGACTACTGTTCAAGATCAATTGACCAGGCCAACTAAGATAAATTAGATGAATCAATACAGTCATTGCTGCCGCAGATATTCTTATTATATCGAGCATATTATTCATTTCTAGAAAACTGCATACCTAAAAAAATTTAAAGAATTGAATATTTTTTTAATGCTTTTCAAGTACTGAAAGACGTAGCATGAATGAGAGTTTACAATTTAATTTGTTGTCAAATTATACTTTTTTTTTTGTAATTTCACAAAATATATTTAAACTGTATTCAAAAACGGAAATATATTTAGCTCTCTCACTGCGAAATTGTAATGACTCTGTAAGATCAGATATTCTTAGATTCATAAAATGGACTTACTACAACGGTGGCAAGGCAGAAAAAAACAATAGAACCACCAATTATAACAAGGAATAGAAAAGAGTACGAATTGTCTATTAATACGATGAATCTGTATTAACATAAATATAAAATGTTATGCAGTATAATTATTTTTATAATTTTTCTTAATTACAACTTTATTGTTAACAATTTTCTATTCTATCATTTTTATTAAAATGGAATTTTAATATAAGCTAGCTAACAGTAAGGTTGTAATAACAAATTGATACGTGATGATATTATTTAAGTAAAAGTAATGATCAAAATTTTACTTCACTCTAAAGCTTCTTGGTGTAAACGAATACCTTCAGTAATCTTAATCAAATCAAACTTTGATTTAGGATCATAATTCTCAGCTGCTACTTTAATGCGATTCCTGAAAATATTATATTAAACTTAACTTAGTACAGACGTTCGGGGAGAGCGAGTATTCTCTTTTTATTTAGACCGCATCGGCATCTTAGCATTAATTACTTTATAATGTGTTGTACTTCGAATAAAAATTCTCGGACAAACAAACAACGATTGCCGGTCGGCCATTAAAATGAATTAGCTTTTTTAAATAATATTTCGTTTACAAACTTACATAACAACAGAATACATTCCAAGAGTTTGATGAGTAATGAGCACGTAAGCAGAATCAACACTACTGCCTACCAAACATAAATTCATACCAGTTATTAGAAAGAATACATACAATTTATAGTAATGTTCATATGGATCAAAGTAGTATTCGGCTTCTACAACTATAAATCTATGTTTAGATTCATTTGCTGGTAAAAAGAGATTTATCACTTCTATCGACACAGGAATTATCAAGAATAAAAGTCCAACAAAAAATGCAGATGCTGTTCATAAAATAATATTTGTAATTAGATATTTATTTTTTAATAACACGCAGTTAAAACTATTACCAAACACAAACAACTAGAAATGAAACCTCATTAATAATCTCAAACACATTAAAAAACACTTACAAAGAAAATATTTGTCATTTCATATGTACTTGTAACTGTGAATAAAGAAAAAAAATCAAAATTGAAATTTGTTATTCCATCATCATATGACTAACAATGCAGATTCCAAATCAAGAAAGTTCGCTAGTGTTTAGGTGTTTTTCCCACAAAAAAATACATACCGATGAAAATCATAGATCTTGTTTTTCCTTTAGAAGCATATTTTATCGTTAAATCTTTCTCTTTCGGATCGCTTAAACTGACCCAATGCATCGCAATTTTTTTATGTATTTTTATAAACTACAAAAGGTAATGCGGTATCAATATTAGCATTTGTTACATTATAATGCGCTTATTTTTATCAGCACATATAAATACCTTTTCTTCGCAAAAAAGAGTGACCCCGTATTTAAGTAAAACAGTGAGTATAAACAATGTTGATCCAACGTTCTGACTACATTGTTCATATTTTACGCCGCACCAAATTCTGGCACTATTGAACTAGCAGTTTTTTTTTATAATTTTTAGAATGGAATTCGTTATTTTCACCTAAAGATTTGTCAAGGACAACATGAGATGACCATCGTTTCGGACGTTTTTATTACTGTGCGTCCTTCATGAGGGTCTAAAAGTTTTAGTTTACGGTATGATAATACAGTAAATAAAAACGTCCGAAACGTTGGTCATCTAATAAAAAGTTATTCATTTGGTTAATAGGGATCACTTTCCATCAACGAATATATTTCATCCACGAACGTATATTCTAATAAATAAGATGATTACATAAAAAGTGAATATTTTTCTGAAATTTGAATTTAAAATTTTTCATAACCTATTATTATATTACGTAATTGTTTCATAATTATTAATATAAATGTATAATATAATCATCTAAGACACTTCAAAATATTCCAATTAAAATAAAGGTAAGGGTAACTTCAAAATAAATCGTTTAACATATGTTTTTGCACTTGAATGAAAATTTTCTATCTTATAAATAATACAATAATTAGTATATAACTTACAATTGGAACCATCAAAATTATCATATCAGCGACTACTAAGACTTGACGTATTTTTCGTCCTTTTCCAAAATCGAACGGCCATAATCCTACAATGTACTGTAGTTGTTTGATTATTCTGAAGTAATTGTTGTCATAAACAGTATTTATCATCGCAACATCGAAATCGTTTTTCACATCCATCCTTGAGTTGATTCTGGATCAAACAATATTCAATCACTCAATACGATACACGTTTAGTAAACTTATACCGTAAGGATAAAAGAACGTAATTTCCCGACCCTCATGAATATTACATTACATATTATCTGTAGTCCACAGAATCAGGCCCAACTTGCAAATATTAAAATATTTAAAATTGAACGAATATAGTCTGAATTGGTAAATGTCGGTATCTATTCGCTATGAGCCCATCTCGCGCATACAAAGCGCTTAAGGGGACATCGGAGTCACTAAAAATTTAAATTTCCCACCCTTACTATATCGAAATACCCACAAGGTTTTTCAAACTTTTCTCTTTTATTATAAATTTTAAATTTTATAAAAAACTTTCTAATATTTATACACATTTTTATTAAGGATTGGCACATTTTTTTCTTCATTAAACATAAAAGAAATATAATTCATTTAAAATCTATTCAGAAAAATGATTCATGTATTCATAGGTAAAATTCGTACGGTTTATTTATTAATATTCTTTAGACTTTATAGGTGACTTTGCAACGTCTTTGTAATTATAGGTAGATTAATATTATCATCCCTTTTAAAATATGTTTAAGGTGTTAAAGGATCAGTCGATCGTTAAAGAACAAGTCATTTCATAATATCCAATTCTTTACTTAATCATAAGTTTTGGTATTTCGAAGACTTAGCAGGATATATGTACCTTCCTCATTAGGCTATAAAACGTACAATTAAACGGAAAAGTTTATATAAAATCAAATGAAGCTAATTAACCCAGTTGCACTGTAAATTTTTTGTATAAAGTTGCACCTTAGTAATGCAAATGGTTCGCATAAGGTTTTTTATACAACAGCTAGAAAGTTGCAGTCGACTTTAACTGCATAAAGAATATTTCCAAAAATTGAATAATAAAAAACCCAAAATTAGAACTTAATAAATTCAAACATAGAAACTCACAAAGTATTCCATTCTACTGCATTATCGACTATGTGTCGCGACGTTACGGAGAGAACTAGAGGTATGAATTCAAATATTAGTTTGAATATTAAATTAAAACGGACAAGTCTAAGGTGAAAATATAAAATCCGAAAAGAAATCTTGTGAGGGAGTCATTTTATATAATAGTAAAAATATAAAGTTTGGTTTTTATTGATTAATCTAATTGCAACAGTGACATGAACGTTTTTATCAAAAATATGCACGGATATTTTTATATTTGCGATGTTTATTCGGTCATTCATATTTTGTCCACATGTTTCAAAATGTCATGATTATGAAACTACTAATTAGTTACTTATCATTGGGGTGCAAACCCTAGACTTATCAGCATTTATATCATTTTGTTTTCACTTCATTTAAAATTTAATATATTATAAGTATAAATTTAAACTCACTAACGGAACAAACATCTCTAAGTATTACATCTGCGATTATGAAAAACTTGACATATTTTTTTCCAGTTCTCGTTTGGTGCTGCCATAATCCTATAACTGTTTGTAGTCGTTTCGTATTATTGTTATAAACAGTGTCTATTGTTACGACGTTATTTTCGTTCACTTCCATTATTCCTGTGCTGCTTGCGATTCACTCGATATTCTGTTATCTTATACGGTACTGTTTTGGTTAGATGTATAAAAGGGGAAACAGATAGACGAGGTAGAGGATCTATCGTTGATTTTGCCGCCTTTAGTTTGCGGTTAGGAATTCTAATAAAATCGTGTATCGTACATGATTCATTCGTGTGGAAACTTGTGTGTGCGTGAGAACTATTATAACTATTGTGGATTCTAATACCATTGATTTATTAATTACAACAATCATGAATCGTTTGAACAGATTTGTCGCAATTATATATTTTCTGATACAGCAATACTTCCTATAACTTCCTTCCTATAATTCTTCATAACTTAGGAATATGTTAGTTTAGGTCGATGTGCTTTTCTTCCAGTAAAAATAAGAAATGTTTAATATTTCATTTTAAAAGTTGTTCCGACACCTTTCTTTATCTCGTTGTCTTTCTTGCATCCTATTTCAATTTGTATTATAGGTTAAAATTAATAAATTATCTTTGAAAACCGTAAGCTATACATATATACAATGGATCGACGTGATAGCTTACAGCAAAAGGAAATAAGAATAATGTTCATTAGTGCTAAAATAGACATAAAGCATTTATGTGATAAAATTGAAAAAAACCACAGTAAGTTTTTAATTTTAATGCCTTTAGCGAAATCCCATTATTTTATAGAGTAATTTTTTATGTATTTATTGATTCACGTTTTATAGAACATTTTTTCCATATAAGTGATGTTTCGGTTGTAGTTAGAAGAATGTGTTGTCTCGAGAAAAAAAAAAAGATGAAGTGTCGCTTTTGTTTAGTGAATCAAATTAAATTTTTAATGTTTTTATATTTAATTATACTGTATTTTAAAAATTATCGTGGCAATATAAAATCGACAATGAAAAATAGCTGCCTAAGATATATAATCTTTCTTCTAATAAAAAAAAACACTTCTTCAAGCTCAAGCTGCATATTATCTTTTTTTCTGAGAAGAATGAGATGTGACAATCCTTTTAAATCAAAAACAAGGTAACATTTTCCTTTGAGGGAACCATCCGTAAAAAGTGTTATTTTCATGAAACTTTGCATTATTATTTCACCGATTGCATACATATCCAAATATAATTCACTTTATTTATAGAAGTTCTCCCCTCTTGATTTTTGGTTTCAGAGTTCTTTTCTCACAAACGAACGCTGATTCATTCTATTTTGAAACATACATATACTGGTGCTGTATATTCAAATTACTGGAAACATTGATTTAGTATTTAAAGTATTGTTTTTGTTTACAAAAAAGTTACATTAATTTTTTTTTCTTGATACAGAGATATTAAACAGATTCATCCTTATAAAATAAATAAATTATGGTTTTATTATTTTATTCTCAATAATAGTTTCATAGATTGCTTGTAATACATTAAATAGTGCCATCAATTAAATATGCAATTTATTTCATTGTTTCTTTACATTTTTTATTTTTCACATAAAAGAAAACCTTTTTATTTTATGTTTGCAGCATACAATTAATAATTACTACAACTTCCTTGATTATTATTTAAAACTCATAGATTCTCAATGTTTATTTTAAAAATATCGAAATTTTGTATTAAAATATAATTTCTATTGTACGTAAGGCGAGCTCTTCGTTGATTTGTCGATTGCAGTCAGTTCACGTTGCGGATAATTAACACTGTTCAGACGGCGATTGTTACTTAATTTTACGTTCGAACGTTGCATAGTCCACCGAATGACTGCCAAATTGACGAGAAGCGGGCCGAGAAGTGTCAGATTTCGATAATCGTTGCATATCTCGTCACGATGCCTGGGTTGCATTCCTTCGTAGATTTCTATACTACTTAAATTATATTGCAGACTATTCCGGCTCGTCTCCTAGTGAGAGACATACAATAAACGGCTGCTGTCTTGTTTATTTCGACAGTTATGACGCTATTATTCGTGACAGTTTTCTTTATGAACCTTATTTTCGATCGATGATGAAACTAGGAAGTAAGATTTAAGATTGAGTATTGAACTCATAGAACTTGAGTGTTTTCTATGGATAAACTTAAAATTTATGGAGCTAGATTAAAAAAAAAAGTTCTCGTCTTTGGGACATATTAAAGTCCTATTTGAAATACGTTATTACTAACATTGTGGATTTTCATTTTATTTAGTAAATTTTTTAGTACTTAGATGCAATTTTTTATTTGGAGATACTTTCTGTGCTTCACAACCAATGTGTACTTCAGGATCAATATTTAATAATTAAAAAAATTGCAATTTCAATATATAACATCTCCGTTGGAATCAGAATCCGATGAAAAATTTTTTTTAGAATTGATAACCTTATGCATAAAAAATTGGTTAAACAAAGTTTTAAAAGTTATTCTGAAAAATCATCACTCGTTGAAAAATCATCATAAGTTGTTCAACTTAAAAAGTTTCACTAGATGTCTGATTTCCTGATATCCCGTTTCGTGCGAAACATATTAGACGATGTGAAATCGTAGAAAGAATAATTAACTTATACTATAAGTGCTTCGAAGTAAAGCAATAGAAAGTTTTTTAATCAAAAGCCTTTCCACAAATTCAATCTTCTTGGGTTCGTTGCCATTATATTAAATGCACCTTTTTTCAAAGGTTATTTTTTATAACATCGTCATACAGTAGCGATTCGTTCAGTTAAGCGACTACTGGCGCTTCTGGTGAGTTTGAATAGAACTAAAAGCTGTATTCACTTTCAGTGTTCGTAAGGTGCGGAAGGTTTTGTTTTTCGTCGCAGATAGGAGAAATAAACAGATATTAATGGTTCTAGTTTGATCCGAGTACAGATACGTAATTAGACATAATGTGTTTAAGTCTAAAAACTAGTGATTAATTTGACATTCCCGATGAAGTGACCGTAGACATAATAAACATAAACAGCTAGAAAGAAAGAAAGTGCGAATTATCCTGCAAGGCAACGTTGTTGGAGCAAATAAACCGCTAGTTTTTCGACATAAAAGCATTATGTTCTACGATAATATAGAAATTAATCGATTCAAAATGGTCTACACTGAGATTATTCGGTTAAGGAAATGCCGACATTAAGTTTTTCATACTTCCTGATTTAATGAATCAACCGATTGACTTGATACTTTAAGAAATAATAGAATGATAATCATGAATGAAACGCGCTCAGCCCAGAAATTTCTGAAATAGTTTTTTTATGTACTTTAAATCATAATGTTCTCCAAATAATATCCATAGATTTATCTTAGACATTCATATTATTGTTTAACATGTATGTAAATGTTTGTATATATTTTATATATTTATATCTACATTTTTATATCTTTTGACTGTACTATATTTATATAACTTAGGCACTCCACTCAAGTAATATACCTTTGTATTTCTTCTCCATGTTTTGCGTTATGTCCGTATAATGTATGTTTAAACCTAATTTAATAATTTTTCCAACGATAAATATTACATTTATGTAATTTATTGGTAACTCCTTTACTGAGCGCGCTTCATTTATGATCGTTAATTTGTTAAAGAGAAAAGTTTGAAAAACCTTGTGGATATTTCGACGTTCTAAGGGCGGGAAATTAAAATTTTTAGTAATCTCGATGTCCTCTTAAAGTAGTTCTTCACGGACTTCCTAGTGAATTGAGAGTGTAAAATAAAGATTGTGAAATTGTTGATTGATTTGGGTAAATGATGTTTGTTAAATTTATTTATATATTTTAGGATATTTTTACTTGAGACTAGTAACAAAATAACAATGTTTACATAATGTTAACGTTGCTCGTACGTGGCAATGACTTACGTTATACGGAAAAACTTATCAAATTGTATGTTTTCAATTTACTGCAATAATAAATATCATTTTAATTAGTTCGGTCACATTAGAAAGTACAAGTCTTCAACTTTGATACCACATTTTTACATTATTCACTGCAGTGTTCCTCAAGTAAAGTGTTAATAGTAACGCACGTTACCTTACCACACCATGCGAAACACGGCGGATTTAAGTATTTTTTTTTTTCGAAAATTGATTCGGCAACCGAGATTGGAAAAAAATCTATTATATAGTTCGAAATTTAAATACCAAAAATAGTTTTTTCATGTCATGATACCCAGTACTTCGGTTTGATGAAGAACCACCTTGAGTCAGCAAAGCTTTTCAATCAAGGCCACAATCATTCAATTTCTCATACTAACACATGTAATTAATTGCCTCGTTAAAATGAAAACCTGATCCTTGTTGCAGAGCGGACACGAGCGCTCGGGACGTTCGAGCAGACTGGGCTCGGTATCCTCGTTGAGCTCGGAGACAGGTGGGACGTCGGGCCGCACGAAAGCGACATCGACAACCTCCGAGAACGGTGAGCTCGACTACAAGAAGCTGTACGAGGAGTCGCAGGCGGAGAACGAGCGGCTGCGCGACAAGCTGCGCAAGAGCGACGAACAGCTGAAGGAGACCCAGGGCTTGCTGGACAAGGCGCAGAACGCATCGAGCAAGTCCTCGTTGTCCGAGACCGAGAAGCGGGAGCGCAGGGCGATGGAGAGGAAACTCTCCGAGATGGAGGAGGAACTCAAGGTAAAGACACCGAGCGCGACCTTCAAAATGCTTATTACCGGCTTACTTTTATACTTCCTTCGTATAGAGAGTTTCTTTTTTTCTTTCTTTTTTTTTATATGCGAGCGCTCCGACCGCCGCAGCTCTGCACGTTCAATTTATACCAGAGTTTGGGCCTTTCCTTGTTGACTCGTGTCTGGTGTTTTGTATATATATATCTTGGGAGAGATCGGCAGATTTTTCTGTGCAATGATCGTTACGGTTTTGACTTGGACTGTATTTTTAGTAACGTGTAAGGGTTGGGGATTTGATTGGACACGAATGTGAAGGGGTGGATAACTTTTTATATACACTAAATTTGGTTGAGGACGGACAAATTGAAATTCCAATCGGGAATGGAATTGGAAAAATTAATGGTTTTGTTAGGCGATCTAAACGTGTAATTTCTTTTGGAGTATTTATTTAGAAGACAAAAAAATGGACTCGAAACAAACCGTTTGAAATGCTCGTTTTTTAAAATTATTAAAATCGTCTTACATTTTCATAACAATGATTGATTGGACCATTTGAATTTTGGTTTAGGTAATGAAGGAACGATATAGGCATCGACTTAAATGTATACTTTGCCATTGTCTATTGCAATGTTTGTGTTTAATATCATAGATAACACAACCTACTTTAAACAAGCCTCTCATTTTGTAAACTTGATGAAATAGCTACAACTCTTTCTCCTCCTTAAAAGCGTGATTAACATCAATGTCGTTCAAATTAATTACTTTGACCTTTATTCTAAGAGATCACTTGATGTGTTGCGAATAAACAATCGAATTATTCAATTCAAGAGCATGATGTAGATAATGTTTAAATATACATTTATTTCTATATATAGATATTTAGAATATGTTATTAACTTATACAATATATAGTTATCTCAATGAGATGACAAACAAAATATATTTCTCTATTCATTACTGTCATACGTTAACTTCAACTTTTCATACACCTTAACATTAAACTGTAATTAGAGTACAATATGGTCGCAGGTAAGCTGAAAGAACTTGAACTTTCAAGTAATCAGAAACATATTAGTACAAACTTTATATACCAAACAAATATGCTCGCGATCTAGTCAATTGTTAAAAACAAAAATAATTTCCATAATTTCTACATTTTTAGGCACAAACGAATGCGGAGTATGAACAACTTTACTGCTATACATTATATCTATTATAATTGTTAAGAGCGATTTATGATTCCCAAGTTTAAAAGTATAGACGACAGTTTCGCTGTAAAATAACGCTTGGAAATTCAAGTCCTTTTTGTTTACCCCTGGTAGACTGCACGTGGAACATGAGAAATTTTTATTTTTGATTTTTTCTTCTTTTTACAATATTGACGAGTTGCCGTACGCGTTGCGGTTGAGTGATGCAGCGGGGGGTTGCTGACTCTTTCCTCTCTCGACGGTCCACCATTGAGACAAAGCTCATTTGATCAGGTGTGCAGTCACTTCGCTTCAACGATATTGTCACAAAGCTTGGAATTCATCGAATCAAATATTTAAAGATTGACCTTAAACTTTTTTCATACGATACACTAGGACTGCGATCAAAGGATCTTTTCTCACGCGCAGATTCGTCGAGAGAGGAAAATTTGGGAAAGCTTCAGTGCATCGCTTTTATTTCTTTCTTTGCCGATTCCCTCTTTTTTTTTTGTTCTCAATTGGCCGTTCACTCTATTTTATTTCTGTCTTTTCGACCAGTGGCTTGAACTTGATTTTTACTTTTAGTTTTGTTTTTTGAACACATTCTTTTTTTTCTCTCTCTTTCGTATACTTTTCGACGTTTCTCATTATTGCGTATATACCACGACACGGCGTTAATTTTTGTCACCGAGGTGACACCTGGACCCAAAGTCCATGGATGTTATATTTAGGTTTTCATTTCACTTTTTTACGGTGCTTACATATATGTTTTTGTTACCAAGTCGCGATCGATCCATCCTTTTCTCCATTACGACGATCGAGGGATTACCACCTTGACGACTCTTGAAATTTCAAAACGACGGCATTTATCATCAAAATTTTGCTATGACGTTACTCGCTTTGAAATTTCGAAAGCCTCGTATTTTCCCGTTCCTCCCTGTTCCTCACTTGATTTGAGCGACGAAAGTTCACAATTTGGCTTGGCCACTTGTTTAATTACTGAAACAAACACAAAAAAAAAAGGAGAAAAGTGTTTTGGGAGCTCCGACGAATATTGGGGGTTGATCATGGGCTAACCGTTTAATTGTTTCCAGCAATTGCAAAAGCTCAAAGCTGAAAATGAGAGATTGAAAGCCGAAAATCGGGCACTTACCCGCGTGGTATCCAAACTCACCAATACTGCTAAATAGGTAAAGGACAAAAAAAGATCACGACAAGCATAATTCTGCGTTTAACAAATTGTACATTGTACGCCACGTACAACCATTAATTACCACTTTTTTTTTCTTTTTTTTTTTTAATTTAATTTTTTTTATTTTACATTTTTTTCGTTCTCTCTTAATTATTTTAATCATCTTGTCTCTACTACTTGTTTTATTTTTTTTTACTACCTCACACTCTCTCTCTCTCACTCTCACTTCTTTTAACGTTCCTTTTGTTCTGCGATGATTAAAACAAAGACTTTTTATGGAATTGTTTATTATTGCTACCACTCACTGTCTCACAATCACTAAGCTTCTTTATTTGCAGACTTGTTCGTATTCGACTTTTGGTTACTCTCACTCATTGTTTTCTTTTTTTAATTATTAACTTATATACATGTATAATCGCCACTCGGGCACCAGAAACGTTGTCGATTGTCATTTAGTTTGATACGTGCAATGTGGATGCTATACTTAGATCTCGAAAGTAAACTTCGCTCCACATTGGACGTCTTGCGACAGTCAATGTTATATAGAACTCGCATCATTCATTTACTAGTGATGCATGACACGTTACATATATATAGAAATTTTTGCACTATGATATAGACAATCAGAGTCCGCGGATTTAGGCTGAACGCGATGAGCATGTGCAGCAATCATATTCCCGAAAACTGTATAGATCTTAGACTACTCAAATGTTTTCATAATCTACCTAGTCTGTAGAACAATAGCGTTATGCGCTCTCTTTTGGTTCGAACAGCTGACTACGAATTTATCAAAAGAGAAATTATGCGATCGTAGTATACCAAAGGAGATATGCACAACCGACGATACTAAGCTATGCCCGTTTAATTGTTTTGTTCTCGTATAACACCAACAACTCACACCGCAGACACTAATATTCTAGTCCTTATGTTTTTGCGTTTTATTGTATGCATCGATCAACTCAAATACTGCCCCACCAGTAAAGAAAATAAAACTAAGAATGTGCCACCTGTACATGTAATGCAACGGAGAATCGCAACATTAACCCGAAGCTTGAGTCGTTTTTTGCGTGACTTTTTTTTTGGTTTGTCTATCCCACTCAAATCGCAAACTAGCCGACATAATCCTAAAACAGCATGAACACACATTGTGAAAGACCGCAGCTCAATGCAGTGTGTGTGACTACTTTCAGCATTTTTGTTCTATGCGCCTGTGTGTGTGTGTGTGTGCAGCAAAAAAGCATCGAGACGCGCGAAGGTCCTGACAGCCTTCGCTCGTTAACGTTTTCTACTCTCTTACCATATAAAGCAAATAAATGTGAAAGTATATATATATAATGCGAGGCATCGACATCATGTGCGACACTCAGTTTTTCGCTGTGTATAACCATCGGTTTCGCACTCGCGCAGCACGTTTTCAAAATGTGCTTGCATCTTTGGGATTGACCTTCGTATAATACCATTTTCAGAGGCATTTTACAAATGCTCCATATTGTCGCCTTGAAGTGAGAAGGTGACAGCTCAGAATCTGTCTAGAAAAGGGAAGAATTTGCGAGGTCTTTCTTTTTTATTTTTCTTTCAAAATTAACTTGACAATGCAAGTGAAATGCGCAAAATCGTTGAAGTGCGCAAAATCGTTGAAGTGGATTCATAAAAACCAATGCACGGATTTATGTGCTTGCGCTGTCAATTGATATTTGAAAAAATAAAGAGTGTGACTTGCCCTCCTTTTCAACTGAATTCTGAGCTGTCACCTTGTTACTCTAACGTGACGATATCATTTATACGTTTTTTAATCTGTATTGTTTTAATTATCCAATGCTGGATGATATTTACTTCTATTTTTTATTCTTCTAATATCCTGTAAAACGAATTATTGGTTTACACGAAAAGTATTGAAATTTACGTTTTAGAAAAATGTTTTTATTATCAAGTTGTATTTCATAACTAATATGTCTTTATAATCGATGTTTTTCTCGATTAGTATGTAATGCCATCTTAAGCACTTTATCTTTTGACATTTCAATCTTTTCATTATTATTTAATTCATTCTCTAGATTTAGTACTAGTCAAGAACGATTTGTTTGATTTTTAAAATAACTGCATCTTACCTAGATATAATCATATAGATATTTATATATATAATTAATGTGTTTAGACACTCGTTATGTTTTAATATACAACATTGCATTAACGTTTTGAGAACGTGCCATCATTAATACACTAAAAAAAACGGCTGCGTAACGCATTCGTTTTTGTCTCACCTTTAACATACGTCATAATATATCTCACTTCATCGTTCACCTTGACCATTAATTGTCTTCACTGTGTACATACATTTATTACGTACTTATTTATTTTATTTTCTTACAATCGAGTGAAAAGATTAATGTACAAAAAAAAAGAATAGGTATACTCGAAAATGCCCGTAACAGTGAGACGAAAAATATCACGTATCTGTTCTCTTTTTTTCAGATGATGGAAACACTCAAGTGCGAAAACCAGAGGCTAAAGGACGAAAACGGTGCCTTGATTCGAGTTATCAGCAAGTTGTCGAAATAGGCGTTCGAGAGAAATACACTTACGGATATCGCAACGGAAGGAGGAAACAGAAACAATGGAAGCTGGCAAACTTTTTTTTTCCGTCGATCGAAGAGGGAGAAATGAACAGACACACACGCCCAACTGCCGCCGAAACGTTTCTCACGAATATGCTTTAAATCCGAGTTGTATTTTACGATTCGATTGCAAAACGAACACTGCGAAAGAAACGGGGGGATAGCAAAGAGATGGAGAGAAGAACAAATAATTTTTTTAACATTAACAATGAAAGAAAGAAAGGAAAAGGAACACGTAATTATTCGCGTTAACAATAATTGTCGTCTTTATTGCAAATGGATTGATCTTTTTGTGTTTAGTAATTTAATTTATTCTTATAAAAGGGGGAAAAAATCAGTTGCTCTCGTGGCTGTGCCAGACGAAGGAGAGAAAGGGAGTGAAAGAGTGAGAAGCGATGCGCCGAACCGCTTAATTGATTGTCAATTCCTCAGCCTTATACGAATAAGCGCCTCGTGATTTTTGGGATGTGAAAGTTTGCGCGCGAATTTTAGTCACACTGATCGTTGACTTTTTATTCGGAAATCCATCGTTCAATTCCCACAGAGTTGAAAACTTATCGGTTTATGTATACTACGATTTATCTTTCACAGAATAATCGTACTTCGGAGCGAGCAAACAGTGCAACGCGATGCGATACGAGTATTTGTAAAAGAGGATATACATACTGATTAGGATTTTTGCAAATAAAAATACGGACGTGTGACTTTGCTGAAAAAGCGCCTGAGATTAACTTTCACATCTTCTTGAGTGTACGTGCGTGTGATTTTGAAAATTTTGAAAATACTTCGTAATGAATTAGAATAAACTTATGTATTCATTATATCTATAATAATAATGTGTTTTTACAAAGATCTGAATATTTCCCGAAGGGATCTTTTGCTGGACTGACTGAAGTTTTTTACGAATACTTCGGAGTAATTAAAAATAAAAAGTTATTCCCTCAATTTAAAGTTTTTATTACTACAGCTTATGTATTCGTTTCAATACAGTTCTATTCGAATTTGTTAAATAAATAATTGTTTAAAATCGATATTACAAGTATTATCGGTACTTCGATATTGTTAGAAATTGGAAACATTTTAATGATATGTTTTTAATTCAAGAGATATTAATGAATTTACAAGAATGTGTAAGATATAGTCTTTTTAAAATAAATTTTACAAAATATGTTCATTGAGAGTGTATTAAGAAAAGTATGTAACACCGCAGTATTGTTGTAACTTTAATAGAAGTCTTACGCTTTAATTGTAAGAGATTCTCAAAATCCGCGTGAATGCACACTCAAGTAATGTAGTTTCATCCTGTAAAAAAATAAACAAGGGAAAATCGACAATACTACAAGTTTAAGCTTAAATATGAGTTGCGCATTAATAGCTGCAAGGCATGAATACACGTTATACTTATTTTTTCGAGCGAGGGTTCGGCAACTGTTTTCTTTTTTTGTAGACACGATAAAAGAGAGAGAGAGGGAGAGGAAAGATTGAGAGATGATATTGATGATTTTTTTTATTCGTCTGCACTGGTATAAAAGGATGCGGCGCGTTTTCGTCGTTCGCTTTTTGTCTTGTACAGCACAACCCATGTTATAAAAACGTATAACAAAAAAATTTTGCGTAAAAGAATTGAAAAAAGGAAAGAAAGAAATAGTAGTAATAATATTGAAAAATCCGCTTTGATCGCGGTAAACACTTGCAATATTGTATTTCGTGCGTTGTAATATTGAGTTTCACTCGGTGCGAAGCTCCAAAAATTATTTCTTATAAGATTGCATTAATTATTATGGAATGTGACATCAAGTTTAAAACTTTCATGTTTTGCATTCTTATAAAATGTAGAGTAGAATGGAGATGAGGAACAAAAATGAAAGAAAAAATAAATAAAATAAATATACCCTCCACTGGAGGGGCGTCGAAACGATCGAGCGAATTGTACATTATTTCTGTAACGATTAAGTGAAGAAGAAAACGAACAAAAAAAAAAGAATGATATCTTCGTGAGTCAACTTAACGCGTAAACATAAATTCGCAAAGTGTGGCCTTTCTCGAAAAAGACTGCTGTTTAATATCGGACGTCGTCACTGCAATCTTACAATCTTACACGATTGATCGAAACTAAATGTCGAAAAGATCCGGATTCCTTGATTAAAAAATTTTATTGAATTCGTTCTAGGTATTAGAAATTCATTAATTTTAGTTTGATGCTCAACAAAACCAAATTGCTTTTTGATTTGTTAAATGCATACAAGTAAATATAGATCTTTTTTGAATTCATAAAGATAATTTTTATTTAATAAGCTTCAGTTATTTTATTGTAATTTATTTTATTTTAATGATTTCATGACTTCTTGTTCACCAGAACATAAAAAAAAAAAACAATCAATTTTATTTTCTAACCAGGGATCACGAGTTTACACTTTTTATAAAAAAGAAAACAAACAAAACTGCGCTACTACTTTTGCCTAAATATACAATGGCTTTGGAGAGGCATTTTATACGGTATGTTGTTGTATCAGGTCTACACTGTGTTTTCTAGTACTGTTTTGCATATACAACCAGTTGGACCTTTTTAAAATACGAGTGAACTTTGATAACATTTTTGTGCGAACAAAACTTCTCATCTCGATTTCCTGGCCTCGTACGCAAATGCGAAGATATCGTACGATTGACTACTGATTTACAGTTGATGCGTTTCTTTTTTATGATATTGTTGTACACAATTGTATAAAAAAATTATATGAGCCTAGTTGTTTCATAAAAAACAATGTTTGTTAAAAGAATAACATGAATTACACGTAACCATTTCTTATGTAGGCACTTTTATTGCATTGTATAATAGTGATATCTATGTGCTTATTGTATTATATAGTTTAAAAAGAGCGATCAGACGGATTATATATGGAAGGACATTTATAGCGGGTCTCGCAGGTCGATCTTAATCAAGCGCTCGCAAGATTCTTGTTTTATAGCGAGCTTGACGAGATATTATATCTCTCATTTTCTTTTCAGTTTCTTTTTTCGATCGAGTAAAATCAAAGGATCATGCGAATGTTTGTTTAAATGATTTTACTTTCTTGGTTTCGCCAAGCAGATGAAAAAAAAGTGACTTGCCAAACACAGAGCGTCATGAAAAACCTGCTAGTTTCCGTTTTCCTTTTGACATTTTTTGTCGCTTAAGCCAAATACGAGGCATTTATTAAGAGTGCGATCGCAAAGTTTAGTGCAAAGGAAGAACAATAATAAGGAAATATCGGCTTTTTAGATTCGGTTAAGATCGACATCTGCTAAGTCTCGTTGAAGTCATTGGGTCACGTGAAATAAAGAAAAAAATAAATTCATATTACTTCAATGCGTCTTTTATAGCGCGTACAAACATTGAATGAAATATCAAAGTATTAGGTTGATATGTTCTATCTCTTTGATTATGATAATAAAGGTCACATACACAGACAAAAATACATACACATACCTATATACACATGTACTATAATTGCAAGCAATAGCATTATAGCTACACCAGGGGACTGAGGACTCTAGTCTCCAATTCATTGTACGACAAATATTTATTTCCTACTTCATTTTGTACTTGTAACTATGAACGATAATGCAATTAAAAATTTTGAACATGTGTTTTATATTTTCAATGCTTTTATCTTTGTCCATCAATAGCTTGTGTAATATAAGGAGGTAATCAAGTCGTGGGATACATTAAAGCAATAAGAAATAATAGATCGTTTCTTTACGCTTGTACTAAAATTAAATTTTCAAACTAGCTACAAATCTGAAAATTTAAATAATATTCTTTATATTTTATAAAAATCAAATTACTGGATTATAGAGTAAAATCAAAATTGAACATCTTTTCAATTTTGAACAGCATTGAGAATAAGACAATGTATTATTAGTAAGATTGAATGCTGCATTTAAAAATTTATAAATACTTAAACTATTTTCAAAAAACATATTACTAGCTTAAAATTATTATTTGATTAAAAAAAATTAGTTGATAAATAAAAGGTCGTTCCCATCTTCTCTGTTGTACTCGCTATATTTACAAACTTTATGTACATTATTTTAACATTTTTGTTAATATTTTATCAACTTTGGCCATATTAGCTTTGGTGTTTGAAGCTTTAACAACTTGGCCCATAAAATATCTATATAATTTCTTTTTTCCATTTTTGTATTGTGTCACTAAATGTGGAAATTCATCAAGTACCTTCTGACAAATTTTTCGTAATTCCTCTTCATCGTTTATTTGATCCCAGTTATTTTCTACCATAATCTATCATGAAATAACATTTATTTGCTTATTAATTTTTAAACAGATATTCGATAAGATTATAAATAAAAACCTACAATAATAATTTTACCTGATTTGGAAGCTTTTGAGGATTCTTCAAAATTTCTTCTAATATTTTAAATGCTACAACTAAACTAACTGTACCTGACTCCAAAAGATCAATCAATTCACCAAGATGAGCGCGTATTGTGTGACTAAATAAAATAATAATTTTTTGAAAAAACAGTATTTATAAAGCTATCAAATTTGTCTGATAAACATACCAATAATTTAAATCCAAATCATTTTTGTATAGAAAAGTAAGTACATGGTAAATCAAGAATTTGGCAATCACAGCTGGCGATCGCTTTTCCTTTTCATTAAAAAGCTGAGTAAACAATTCTAACAGGATAGGTTCGTTCTAGATAAAAAAAAAACTTCAGTAAATTAAATGAATTCAGTATAAATAAAAAATGTGCTGTCCATGTAATTTTATACTTACGACTAATACTATAACTAGTGACTTATGTAAATTGTATTTTGCTACAAGTTTATCTCGCGTTTCTTGAGGCAATTCAGGTATTTGTGTTTTCAAAAAAGTAGCATCCACTAAATTGTATTTATTTCTAGAATTTTCATCAAGGTGTATATGCAGGGGTGGTAAATTTGGTTCAGGCATAAAACGGTAATCCTAAAAATTACATAATAAAACAAATATAACATTGTGAAAATAACAACTAAATAATAACAACTGTATATTAAAATAATTACTGAATTGATCACGTAAAAATTAAATTAATATAAAGTTATCACTTATGCTATTTTACATTAAAGAGTATTAAAGTATTAAATAATTTAGAAACTAAGAAACCAATTTGTAAAAAAAGCATTTTTGAGCGTGAAACAACTTATTCTTTATAAAATCTTTTTAAATTTTAATAATGTCTAACAGCATATTCGTTTTTATTCAATCAAATAAATTTTAAAATGCATCTTCAGACAAAATTAGTAAGGTAGTAACTAATATTTTCTTAAATTTTTTTTCACCTGTTTATCTTCTTTGTCCCTCATAGGAACAGTTTTACTTGCTTCAACATCCCAAGCGCGTGTTTCATTAACAATGACTTCTCCTTCTTCACGTGCCTTAATTTGCCTCTTGATTTCATAATTAATGGCAGCGGCAACTCCGCGAACACTACCAATATTTTTCACCTCTGTTCTTACACCCAGAGGTTCATTTGGTTTATTAATTGATACATTAGCATCGACTCTTAAAGCTCCCTCTGAATCAAATAATGATTACTGAATATCATATTTGTAAAAACTGTACTTTTAATACAGAATATTTAAATAATATACCTGCCATTTTGCAGGAGCATGCATTCACTCTTCTTAAAATGAGTATAAGTTCTTTAACAAGTGCTGCTGCTTCTTCACCATCACTTAAATCTGGCTCAAAAACAAATTCCATCAAGCCAACACCAGCTCTATTCAAATCTATCAGACTTCTAAATTAAAATTAAATGCTAGTGTAGTAGTAATTTTTTTAAATATTCATGTTATAAAATAATTAAATTAGTTTTTTATATATTCAAAATTTATTCAAAATTTTTACTTTTTTCCAGCATTATCATGTAAAGTTTTCCCACTGTCTTGCTCCAGCTGTATTTGTTTTAATTTAGATGATTTAGGGTAAGATTCTTTATGAACTCCAGGACTAAATACATGAAATTTTAATTCTCCATCAACAGCCACTGGTTGACGTTGCTGGGTAATTTGGTAACCTGCCTATTTTCAAACATTATATAGAAAAATTATTGATACAGTCTTTACAAAAATTTACTTAAAACTTAATTAATTACATTTATAATTTTAATAAAAGTAATACTTACAGGTAGATCTGCATAAAAATAATGTTTTCTATCAAAAAAGGAAACTTCATTTACTTTACAGTTTAAAGCAAGGGCAGTTATTACACTAGCTTCAACACATTTTCTGTTTAGAATCTAAATAATAATGCATTGTCATTTATTTTGTAAAGTTATTTTTCTGAAGTCTCTAGTTCAACTTACAGGTAGTGTTCCAGGAGTAGCACAATCAAAGAAAGATACACAAGTATTAACTGCACTTCCGTATTTTGTACTAGCCCCTGAAAACAATTTGGACTCTGTTAAAATCTGCGCATGAATTTCTAATCCTATTACAGAATTCCATTTCTCCCTGTCAAAAAAATATACGTGAATATGCATATAGATAAATAATTAAAAATTTTCACATATATATAACATTAATAATATATATTAATTTTTATAATAGCTGTATTTACAAAAAAAAAATTACTAGAAAACTCCTTGAATTATGAATTTTGATTGATTAAGAAAATCCATAACTATGAAATTCCATACTCGAATTATTATTTTAACTTGAATTTTATTACCTATGTGATCTAAAAATTAAATTCTTTTATACATAAAAAACGAAAAGTTATTTAATTTACACAATTGTGTAAATAATTCAAAGATAGAAGAGAACTTAACGATCATCAGACAGTTATATAAATAATTCAAATATAAAATTGATTCAATAATTTTTTTTTTTAATAAGGAAACATTCTTAGTTTTTCGATATAGTTTATATTATGTAAATACAATGTATAAATTAATGTTGTAAATGCATTGAAAGAATAAATCATAACCTAATAAGTATTATTGTCGGCGAAAAATGCTTACATTGATTTAGGTTTCTCCTTCGCTTTATTACAGAAAAACTTCTTTAGCAATGAGTAATTTCGCTTTAAGCCATTGTCATCAGCGTGAAACCGTAAAATAGAAAATGACTTCATCTTTTTATTATGATAAAAAGCACTGTCGATGATACTTTCTCTTATTAAACTATCATCTTCCTTCTCTCCTGTACCTATTGCATGAATGAATCCGTGTTCGTAATCCGTACTTCGTGTTGACTGTTCGTATACTTAATCTCTGCTTATAGGTTGGTTGAAAATGTTCGTCCGCTGTTCGAACAGCAAACTTCGAATTGTTGTGCCTTCGCTATACTTATATACTTGAGCGGAGAGTGTTGAGACTCGACTTTTGTCTTGTGAGTTGTGTGTTATTGAAAACATAACCTCCGGATTGCGGGAAGTGAAGTCAGTTTGTGCCACGCATCCGTGGCCTTCGGTCCGTTCAATTACGGTTGCAATTGTACACGGCTTTGGATGATCACAAGGACTTGACGCTTTGATTTAATCAAAAAAGGCAACTTGTCAGGTATTCCTTTTAAGTGTAAAAGAATTAATTTAGTGATTAAATAATGTATTAAAAGGAATTTTCACTCTAGCGAGTGAACGGGTTGGAGCAGTTTGTTGATTAAAAAATGTACGTAATTTATATAAATAAAGAGTATTGGCAGTTAAAAAAGAAAAAGGAAGAGATGAATATTAAATGTATCATTTTATTATACAGATTTTTTAAAGATATGTATACTTTAGTTTATAATTTACAGAATGTTAGGATAACCTCCATTCTCTCAAGTTTTTTTGCAAAAAATAAATAGTAATTAAGTTTTTGCAATAACTTTTTTTGGTATGCAAAAGTATAAAGGAATAAAATTATGTTCATGATAATCATATCTAAGTTTCACACACAGACATTAAAATAGTGACATAACTTGTTTCATTGTTAACTATGTAGAAAATGTACATTTTATCTTTCTGCCATTATCATAATCTCCCATGTTTAATGTGCCATTAAATATTTTTTGAAATAAGTAATGTTCATACTTATAGCTAGTATGCAGACTTCTATTTTCAATGATGAAATTCTTATGACTTATTTAATTTTATATAGTTTTATGATAAACTTTGTTGATAAGGCATAAAATATTTTTGAAGAATAGTTAATCCAATAGTTTATAAATATTATAATTTATTTTAATTATTTGAATAAGTTAATTTTGATTATTTTATGTTTTATGTAAATTATTGTAAATTTATTAATCAAGCTTTTTTGTCATTTATTATTGGTTTTTGAATTTTCCAGAAGCTTACCTGTTGAGTACAAGATTTTTCTTCACACTCACCATTTATTGAAATTCAGTGGATGCAGTCACCATGTCAAATTGCATCGGTTGGCGCTTATATGGACCAATAGTTTTTAAAACGAAGAGGATACAGATGGCATTACCCATGTGTACGTTACTTTAAGCTGCAAATAATCAACAACTATTGTGTGCTTTGCCTGTGAAAATGGTGCACTTGTAATTAGAACTAGTTTTGCAATGTTCAGTTCATTTGATTAAATCTTTAACATCGTTACAGCCATGTTTAAGCTACCTCAAAGTACAGTTTTTTTAAGAGCCAGCTCTGCTTTCGGCTATGGCTTGTCATCATTTATGATCACAGTTGTGAATAAAACAGTGTTAACATCTTTTGATTTTCCTTCATTTCAAGTCTTGGGTATTGGACAGATGTTAGCAACAATTATGGTTCTTTTTATAGCTAAAGCACTTGGTTACATTGACTTTCCTGGTCTAGAAAAGTCAACGTTCAAAAAAATTTGGCCTTTACCATTGATTTACATTTGTAATATGATTTTTGGTCTTGGTGGAACGAAACAACTGAGTCTGCCAATGTTTACTGTGCTGCGCAGATTTAGTATACTAATGACAATGATTGGTGAATACTATATTCTTGGAGTAAAGGCAAGGACATCTGTGCAGTTGAGTGTTTACACAATGATTTTGGGTGCATTACTAGCAGCCTCAAATGATTTAGCTTTTAATTTGGAAGGATATATTTTCATTTTATTCAACGATTTCTTTACTGCTGCAAATGGAGTGTATATGAAGAAAAAGTTGGATTCAAAAGAATTAGGAAAATATGGCTTGATGTATTATAATTCACTATTTATGGTGGCACCAGTTATTATATTTTCTTGGTGGACTGGTGACATTGAACAGGCATCTAGGTTTCCTCACTGGACAAATGCATTGTTTTTAATACAGTTTGTAATGTCCTGCTTTTTAGGCTTTGTTCTATCATACAGTGTAATACTTTGTACATATTACAATTCAGCTTTGACGACAACAATAATAGGATGTCTAAAAAATATATCTGTTACTTATTTAGGAATGATGGTAGGTGGGGATTATATCTTCTCTTGGATAAACTTTATAGGCCTAAATCTAAGTGTATTAGGTAGTTTAATTTACACCTGGGTTACTTTTCGAAGAAAAGAACCTGCTGAACCAAAGTATTCTCCTTTAACGGAGGAGCAGGACAATAAAATGCAAATTATATGACCTTTAGGTAGTATTTTTGTTTGAGACGAAGTGCACGAACACCTGTTTCACTCAAAAGTGGGCACTTAAAAGATTTTACAAAAAATAGGTGTTAACACTGCCCTTTGGAATATTTTTCTGAATTTACGATACTTTACAGCATCAAGTAAATATTTTCTATTTTATAGATTTCTATTCGTAACGGTCTTTAATAAAAAGAAAAATTAACCAATACTCACTAAGTAGACTATGATCAAATAAAAAGTTTGGTGCTGTAAAGTATTATTTTCAGTCCAATGAAATTTAATAATTAGTAGGGTCAAAACTCTGACCTTTGAGGACGGAGTTTAAAAGAATTTGACATTTTTTATGTGCACATAGATCAACGATGTATAAACACAAACCGTTTTTAACTTGCCTTTTGTAAATATTTATATAGTGTTATTATAAAAAAAAAGTTTGTAACGAATCGATAACAGTCATATGTTACTCTTCATTGTTATCTTGATTTCACTTGTTTGAATAGTAATGAATGTTCAGACTGTTTTTTATTTTTTTTTTGTGCGATCTCCAGTGGATGATAAAGATATATGTATAGTCATGCGTGCAATGGACGGATTATCACGTGCCATTAGCCATTCCCAAGTATTCACGAATATTAATTATAAGTCCCTCTCCTTGTATGTGATGAATTGTGAGAGTTGGCGCAGCGATCCGATATAGTTGGACGATTAGCACCTACATACGTAAAAAAGGAACAAATATAAGGAACAAATATGATGCATTAGTTACTATATCTATATACTTGAGTAAAAGGAACAAATATGAGGAATAAAACTTTTGTTCCTTATATTTGTTCCTTTTTTCTCATATATATATATAGATATAATAACGAATATATTTTCTTATGATGCATATTTATTTCTTATATTTATTCTTGTTCCTTTTTTTCGTGCGTAAGGCCATATCGCCATTGTTTGAGAATCGAGATCAAGTAGTGGCGATTTTTCGTCGCGATCGTTATTATATAGTACCAAAGTCGAGTTACTGTTACCAGGACAACATTGCGTGCCATACGTACACAGTGGCTGATGAGATGATTTACGCCAAATGAATCATACGTATAGTTTCGAATTTTTAAATCATTGTAAATTGTAATATAAAAATTTTTATTATGTTCCTAGCGTTTTACGTGTACAAAGAAACGAATGATAAAATAAACTCTATGATAAAAAAAAATATACCAAATGTGTAGTGGCATTGACTTCCGTTATTTCTATCATATTCTAATTTTAAAATAGATTATTTTTGGGTTGATAACAGAGGTCTAATTAGTAGTAGAAGCTGATTGTCGAGTAACACACCATTCATGTTTTCGTGTGAATCTGGACTGATTTTTAAATAAATATACCTTATAACTTTTTTTTATTCATTTGATTTATGTATATAAATTATAACTTGTGCATATTGTTTCATTTACATAATTTTATCCGGAAATTTCAAACTTTGTAACCAAATGTTTTTATAAATATTTCATTATTGTTGAAATATTAAACGTAAATAAGGCTCTTAAAATAAGTTGATAATTGAAATTAGTTTTTAAATAATTAAATGACTTACTTCTGCAATTGAAAAATTAATATTTAAATATGTATGGATCATTAATAAGCATATATATCATTTAAATCATTTGTATGATTTCTTTTATCAATGTTTTATTATTATAGAAATTGATTAGTGAGATTATTCATTTAAATAATGTTTGTGTCAGAAATTAAACGAACCGCGATATTTTGAGTTTTTTTTTATCAATGTTTTATTATTATAAAAATTGCAGATGATGATCGTGGGAGATGATCTGTGATTAAAACTCACTCCTAGCAGTCGAACGTAACTATTATTATAAAGATTGAATAGTCAGATTATTCATTTGAATAATGTTTGTTTCAGAAATTAAACGAGCCGTGATATTTTGAAAATTAAAATTTATTTTTCATTGTGTTCTTTGTACACATGTTTATACTTTGGTACCTTACTGAAGCTTATGAAACAATATTTAACTTTTTTACTAATTCATTTTAATGCGGTTTATTTTGGGCATTGGTATATATAAAGATAATTCAACGATTTTCCAAATTTTGAATTCAATAATCCATTGTTTCATGATGATTCTTTTGCTACAAAATATTAAATATTATATCAAAGCTCGAATGTATCTGTTATTCGAACACTGCAAATGTTCTTGTTAATGCATTGATACGCGCCTTTAGCGTAAAAAATTATATCAACGTCTTGGTTAATTCAACAATCATATCTCTTTGCTTTGCTTTCATAAGAAAAATCGTTTCACGAATCATCGTTGAATCATTAACTAAAAACAGTTCTCTAACATAGCAAATAGTCATAACATTGATTTTGGCACCATATTAAAGTGTAGGAAAGCTATAGTCCCGAAACCAAAGAAACAAAGTAACATGAACATATCTAATCTGCATGTTATACACAGCGAGCCATGTCTCAAAGGACAGACGATACTCGCACGAGGCCTTCATCGAGGACTACGCGAAGCACTACGTGAACCTGTCGCCGCTCCAACGAACTCTGCTCACCGTGGGCTCCGCCACCATATCCCTGGTGAATCCATTCCGCGGCGACATGATCGCCTGCCTCGGCGAGACGACCGGGGAACAAGCGCTCGTCCATTGCCGACACCGGATGCTCGCTACGGACGAGGGCGCGAGGATACTCGATCTGAAGCCCCGCATCAACACTCGAACCGTTGATCTCGAACGCTTGAAGTCTCTGCCTGTCGGCAGCGTCGGCAAAACTTACTCCAACTTTTTGGAAAATAATGTAAGACTTGTAAATAAACAGATCCTAAATGGATGCGATGTTAAAAAAGAAAAAGCGCAATATTCTCATTCGATTTAAAGTATATAGTCTTTGTTCGAACTGTGATTTACACAATCTCTAGATAATTAATTGCACTATTGTTGTCGCAGAAAGTGTCGCCGGACGACAGGCCGCCCGTGCAGTTCGTCGACGATCTCGAATTGGCGTACGTGATGCAGAGGTACCGGGAGGTGCACGACATCTTTCACGCTGTGCTGCTGATGCCGACGACGATGCTCGGTGAGGTAGCCGTCAAGTGGATCGAGGGCCTACAGCTGAAATTACCGATGTGCGTTGCTGGGGCGATTTTCGGTGCTGCCAGGCTCAAGTCCAAGTAAGTTCTTGTTCCGAGCAATGATGGACGACAGATAAGAATCGTTCAAATTTAAAGTACTTTTATAAAACTGTGCTATTTTAACACGAGCCTTTTTTTTTGCGTGCAGGCAACGACAACTGTACCTGAAATATCATCTTCCATGGGCTATACAGACTGGGAAAAATGCAAAATTCCTTCTGGGCGTGTATTTTGAAGAACGATGGGAGCAGCCACTCGAAGACTTTCATAGGGAAATGAATATCAAACGTCTTGTTTGAGCATTGATTAGCGAAAGTAATCGTTCCCTTTGTATAGTATAGCGAGAGGCGTGTATTATAAAAAAGTATCGTATTGTGTATAAATAACGTTTTGCAATTTATAATTATGTAAGAATAGAAAATAAAGTTTTGGACTTGGTTAATATGATTTACGAACTGTTTTATTTGACGATACCGCAGAATTGGATGATGTAGAGGAACACGATGTGGTTTTCAGAGATAATCAATTTTTCCATTTATGTAATGTAACATATCGATACTTAAAAATGTTATTATTTTCATTGATCGTTTCATGCATGAGCCTTATTTTCAAAAGACTCATCATTAATAAAAAAAAAGTTCAAATATATATTGGCAAGTATAAATTTAATATTGTTACTTATTATTACCAGCAAAATATTTATTTACTATTTTGTTACCTATACAATATCTTATCAACATGACGTGACACTAAAATTATAAATATATTCAAAAACATCCGGAAAAATTGAAACACATTGAAAAAACGTTTTTTTTTAATATTTAAACTGTACATTCATAGCAGATAAAGCTTCTACCATCCTCGTATGTGTTATATAATATAATACCTGGACATTGTCGTAAAATATATAGGATATATTATTTTTTTTTGCTCATAAATATGAATTTGCAAAATATAAAGAAATGTAAATATTAATATTAAATTGATTAAAAAGTAATTTTATATTTTAATATTGCAGCGTACATGGAATACTTGTATAAAATTAATGGGTATAGAAAGTAAATGATAAATACTTTTACCTTCGCCGAATCATCACAAAAGCGCAAAATAACTATGTCTGACTTTTAGGCGATAATACAAAATTATTATTTATGTATATATCACCATACTGGCTTAGCCGTGCGTTTTAAAATATCCAAGAAATAAAGCTGTCCCATTTTGTCCTGCAGGCGTTCCATATTACTCTGGACTTCCCCTATACTAATGATATGCCCTCCTTTTTAAACGTAAATAAGGAAGCACAAATACTTTCTTATTTGTTTCAGTAAATTCAACATTTACTTATTTCTATTGCTACTGTAGTGCGTATATTAGGAAAAAGTATAACACTTAATTACTTTATTGATCCAATATACGACATTAACAATTGCAATTGCTTTTCAATAAAGTCGTTGGCCTCACATTTACATACATATCTCATTCACATTTACGTATTATACGTGTGTAAGTTAGTTGCACTAAATATTAAATAGAGCATAGGTGTTTGATAATACTTATATTCCTAATTATGTATTTTAAATTATCAATCGTAGTATATAAATACTTACCGATTCTTATTCAGGATATCTTGCATAATAAATGTTGAAGCGATAAATGAAATATACGCATTGTTTACAAATGGTACGTTAGATATCAATTTTGATTCAGCTAAATTATATATCTCATACGCAACATTAGCTGAACATTGTTTTTTGTATTGATTATAACTTCTCTAATAAAATATTAATTGGTCTGCAATCAAAATTTCCTGATCAACTTACCATATACCAAACTTTACGAATGAATGCGTGATCGGAAAGTAAAGTATAACTTGAAGTGTTTTCTTGTATTTGTGAAAAGTCCAATCGATATAGTTAAATATCCTTTGGTTTGATCATTAAAGTCGTTGTATACAACAGACTTAGCCACCATCGGTAGTTTCCCTTCTAATCCAAAGTGCCAGATTAAATCAGATGAAGAACGTCTAATCGGATTTTTCTTTCTTATATCGAATATGAAAATTAATTTCTACGTACTCAACGACTACATATTCAATTATCTGCTAAAATATGTCTTGATATCCACAGGCCTCTGGCCTGAACAATCGAGATTCAGCAAACGATGCAGTTTCGTCACCTTTGGTATTTTTTCTTCTTCGTTACTGGCAGCTATGGTAAATATTTAAGCGCAATTATATCTTCTTTCCAATTGTATCCTAATATAATTTCTGAATTTCTCAAACAGGGCGCGGGTTTATTTCAAAAGCAGAACACAGATCCTGTGATACTACTCGAGACCTTGTTAGCCCTGTTCTTTCTATGTATCGGCTACATAAAGTTCATCATTTTATATATCCAAGATAATAAGGTATACAATAGAATATCATTACATCGCGTTAAAAAACGTAGGAAATTTTAGCCAGACGAAGTTTATCTACTTTCCGCAGATTAAGAAATTGTACGAGAGAATCGCTACCGACTGGAAAAATCTAACCGATGAAAAAGAGTTTGAGATACTGCTATCGTCCACTCGGCAAGCACAGATGATGTCGATCATGCATGTATGTAAGTTTTCTCAGTCTCCGCATAAGACTTCGTTGAAACGAAATAATTACATTTAACAAATGTTCGACGAATTTAATCCTGCAGAAATTCGATTTGGTTTTGCAGTCGGGGGTTTGGTGGCATTTGGCGCGTTCGCCTGGATAACGTATCTGCCAGCGATATTGAAACCGACCACCACCGCGGATGAATACACCAAGATATTCCCTTACTACTTGACCCATATGATAATCAACGAGAGCATGTACGTTTATCAAGTCAGCCTTCACTGCGTCGTCGTCTTTACGTACGTCTGCTGCTCCTACTTGGCTTCCACCTTCACCTTCATCATCGCTGTCAAACACGTTTACGGACTATACGCTATTGTGTGGTAAGAGATTTCCATGTCCTTTATGGGTTGTTATAAACGAGTTTTAGACCATTGTGTAGGTTTGTTTATACATTTGTTTGGAATCCGTTAGCCACAGGTTGCAGAATGTGATAGAATCGAAAACGGTATGGCGACCGCACGAATCGAGGGAAGAGAAATCCTGCATCGAACTTAATCTGATCGATGCCATCGTGAAGCACAGGGAGGCTATTGAGTTGGGTGAAAAATTGGATTTGTCATAACAATGCTATGAAATTATTGTACTACACGAGATCTAATAATTGTTGATTCTCCTTTTAGCGAAGTTGACATGATCGAGCAGATATTTAGCAAAAGTTTCCTTGTCATCGAAGTAGCCGCACTATTCGCTATTGCATTAATTATATTCGATGTAAATATAGTCTCATCTAAAGCATAAAGAAATCGCCACTAATTAAAATAACACTCGTTATAACAATACGTTTTTTTTTTGTTCAGTTACTGTGCAATCAAGGAAACGCACAACAACTTTTTCGAATATTACTAATTACCGCAGTATTCATCATGTACGTGTTTCTCATCAATTACGTGGGAGAACAGATCCTGCAAGTGTCGGACGACGTTCGATCAACCGCGTCAGTGTTCCATATTATCGCAATTACTATCGTTTGTTTTAGAATTAATTTAACAAGACTTTTCTATGGTTTATACTTTCAGGTATTTCGTCGATTGGTTTTTCATGCCCTTAGAGGCCCGTAAGCTCATACACATGATCATTCGACGAAGCTGCAAGGCTGATAAATTGACAGCTGGTTCGATCGTAGTCCTGTCAATGGAAAATTTTGCAACGGTATAACTGACAAGAAATTTGTTTCAAGTATTATAACCTTATTACAATACATTAATTTATTTATTCAATTGAAGATCTTGAGGGTTTCGTGGTCAACGGCTACTGTACTTTTCTCAACGCAAAGGAAGCAGAGATTATAGGTCATGAAAAGAACAATGGTTTCGGTCAATAATTGTTTCTAGAAATATTTGTACCTATTATAATTGTTGAATAAAACGATCAAAATCTGTTGATAGATTTTTGTTTTGTTTTATATAATGCAAATTCTGTTAATGTTCTGAAGTTAAAAATAGGCAAAAGAAACTTATCGGGTGAAATGAATTTAACGAAAATATTGGTTTCATTTGTTTTGCATATTCTCGATAGGTGTATGTATTCGATAAAAATATGTATACATTATATAGATGAGAAATAAATTAGAAAAGATCTCATCGATCATCATCTAGTAAAACTTGATATAATGTATTTAGACTCATATTTTTCTTTCTGTAAGGTAACCGGGGGGGGGGGGGGGG
>UELV01031396.1:24616-40064 GCA_900490015.1 Megastigmus stigmatizans | reverse complement strand
AGAGAGAGAGACATACACACGTGCAGAGGCGCGCGCACACGATATATACGCACACGCACACCTGAAGTGGAGCCATAACAAAGTCACGAAATCCCATCGCGCTGGATAATATGGTCAAGCCGTAGGAGGTAATACGTCGAGGCGGCGTGTTTATATATAGTCGTAGTCGCCGTACTGGCGGCGAACAGTTACTTCCTTGGCTGCAGCGACGGCGACGGCGGCGGTAGAGGCGACGGAGGTGGAGGCCGCGGGCGAGTCTTATCGTCAGTGGCAGCACGAACTCGTATTTACTTTTCATTAAGGCTCTCCATACCGCTGGGCGTCTCTCTCTCTCTCTCTCTCTCTCTGTCGTAGATTGCATCGTATTTTCAGCGACGCGATATTCATGAAAATCAGACGATTCCCCGTCAAAATAGCTTCTCTCTCTCTCTCTCTCGCCTTTCCCATCAATTACTATTTCACGGCACTGCAGACTCCCGGCCAATCATAATTTCTCGCTGCGGCTGCTTTTCTTTTTCTCTCATTTTGCGCCCTGTATAAATATCTAATTACTTTTGCCCTCAACATCCTATCCAATATGTTTTAATTCGATTGGACTCATTTAGATTTTTTACCCAGTTAATATCGATCTTATTTAATTGAGTAATGATATAAATTAATAAAAATGCTACTGTGATTTAGTTACTCAGTGTAGTTTATACATGGTATAAATTATTGTATTTTTTAGGAACTGATATAGCTTGCACTATTAGCGTATCATAATTATATTAGAAAGTATAAAATTCTTTATACCGCGATAGTTATCTTTTATCGCTCGAATATTTTACTTTTTCGAGACAGACATATAAATTCTTGTTGACAAACAAATGTATAATCAAGTTAGACTGAGAAACATTCTTATGCAATTATACAATAAAAACACGATAACGTTTAACATTCCTTACGGAATTCTCCAGTTCGCCTGGCTCATTATTATATGAAAAAAAAGGCAAGGTAAAAACATTATAACTCGAGTGTCCAAGACGCAAAAAGTTTATGAAGAAAGCAGTCTCTGTGGCGCACAAAAAGTGAAAGTCACCGACGCGCGTATAAACACGAAAGAAGGGAATCTCTCATCTGAAATAATTATTCATTAGAACAAAGGGCATCTCGCAAAAAGGCCGTAAAAATAGACGCGCGCCACTTAATTCTGATATCGCGCAAGACCTGGTTTTACACGGGAAAAGCGCCGCTTGCGCTGGAACAGCAGCCCACGCAACGTACAGCCACCGGCTAAAACCAAAACCAACAAATAAATACTTTTTCCGACTTTCTCTCCGAGACTACCCTTAACAAACTTTATTGGGCAAAGAAAGAGAAGGAACGCGCAAAAAAGCGCAAACCCCCGTCGTCGTCGTCGTCGTCCTCGTTCTCTGCAGCAGAAAATCTCCCCGAGAAAGCGAAAAAAAAAACTCTGAGCGAGAGAGAGAGGGAGAAAAGAGTATAGCCACCAACAGCAGTAGCAGCAGCAACTCTTGGAGAATCAAGAAGCCGCAGAAAAAAGGTGACTTCCAGCGACGTGGAGGGAAGGGAAGGGGGGTGATTCACGAGCGCGCCGACACGCAATCTTTTTCTTTGTCTCGTGGCGGCGGCGGCGGCGGCGGCGACGACCGCGCAGTCATCTGATAATATCCAGAAGCGATTTCGCCCCTCGACCCTACGAAGCGACGTCAGTGAGAATTTGACGCAACGTCACTTGGACTTATATACGCGGCGCGCGCGCGGCCGACAAAAACAAAAACCAAAGTTTTTCTTCCCTATACCCCCAAAGCTCATTGTCACACAGACTGCGATTCACGGCCGCTGCACGCATCCATCAAAGCCCACGACAAGAGACTCGCTCTCTGCTACTATTGCAGGATCGATGACTTTCGGGCAACACACTTACGCCGCTTACGTGCTGCTGCTGCTGCTGCTGTGACGGAAAAAAAAACAAATCTGATTTTAGCCAACGGCTATTTTGGAGATGAAATGGATGGGAAGAGAGAGAGAGAGAGAGAGAGAGAGAGAGAGAGAGCTAAAATGAGAGAGAAAAAACGATACAAAGGGTGTAAGTGCAGCGATTGATGAGCGAGATCTCTTCCATTAGTCTTGCTTTCTTTCGCTGGTAAATGCGAGTTATCAGGACGGAAAGTAAATAGCAATTATGCCGCTCCGTCAAGCAGTCGCCGGCATTGTTGACTCTGACGTGTGTAATGCGAAGCTTCAAACAGCTATACCGGAACGACATGATTCATCGTCAATTACGAGACTTTATTATAGGATAGATTTGAAAAAATGTATCTATTAGATGCTTAGTTCTAATCTATGGTAGTAATAAACGCTAGGGGATAGATGATTTAGACGGATGAGTTAAAGAGTTCAAAATGTAGGGAACAAAGAACTTTCTGCGTGCTGTATCTGTCAAAGAGAGTAAAACTATTGAATGAATCGAGCAAAAGAAAGCATTTTCAAATTAAAGATTTCACGATCGGATAACGCATTGAATAAGTCTTGCAAGAAAGAAAGCGAATGTTTATAAAGTTGTATAATAAGAAAAGCATTAGTTGAGATTTAAGCTAAGCACTAAAATCTTTTTAAGAAATAGCTTATTTTTAATATCTTAGTCTTCGCGTTGCTTGATGTCTTTCTATTCGCAACTATAGAATTCATTTGCGATATATTAAAAAAGTTTTTATTGCTTGTTTAATACCGCAGGGCCACTTTAATAACAGCTGCACTGGCTGCGAGCTAAAATTTAAATCTCTAGTTTATTGGAAAGTAGTAAAAGAGTTGATCTGGGTAGCCAAACATTGGCTACTAGAATATGACTTTATAAACTATTTCCGAGTAATGGATTTATACTAATAAAAAAAAATCATGATGCTACGCCAAACAAAGAGAAACGTATGACCATAAAAAATTTTAGTATATTATATAATAACCAAATATGTATTTTTTAATTGTCGAACAATTGACATCGATAAAGAAATAACCAAACGAATATGGGACCATAAAAAATGATTTTTCGCGAAGAAAAACCAATACATCAACGCAGCCATCATCCCTACAGTGAATCATCAACGACTCCATCACGGCACTCAAAGTCAAAATAAAAAGAATATTCCCACAGCAAGTCCACTGCATTCGCTTTAGCCTGGCGGTCGACGCGCAACAGCGTCTTGCCACCCGTATAATACAAATGATGGAGTGGAAAAGGGAGTAAGCGGAGAAGCGATGAACCCGAGGCGGCGGCAGCGGCGGCGGCGATGAGATTCCCAGAAAGCATCGAGCTTAGCCAAGTTTTCCGGCCGCGTTGGTGCGTATGTGCATGTGCCGAGACATGTGCAGTGTGCAGCTCGCCCGAGTCCCGATAAAAGTTGGCGTTTCTCTGGTGTGGCCGGTGTGCAGCAGCAACAGCACTGGTAGCGCACCGACGAGCGACAGAGCGGGGACCTATAGTCCTCCCCATATTTTACGTCCACCGGAAGCTTTGTCTTCGTTCGGCGACGCGGTCGCGGCAAAACCTCCCCCGCTCGCGCGCCCCTCTCTATGTGCCGGTGTGTGGATGTGTGAGTGCGCGCACCGCCGCGACATTGTTTTTCTCGGAGATTTCGCTGCGCTCGCGCGCGACCGACGAAACGAGGCGAAAGCCGTGATTTATAAAGCGAGATTTCGCTATTTTTTTTGCGCTCTTTCTCTATCGCTGTTTTGTTTTCTCTGCCTCTCTCTCTCTTTTTTTTGTTTTCGTTGGTGGTCGGTGATGCTTTTTTTGCGTTCGGCAAAAGGCGCGAATGGCGAAAAAATGTAAATGCTCCGCGTACCTCTCTCGGTTCTTCGGAAATAACTGTCTATGGTGAAATGGAGATGTGAATAGTGTGTGACTCTTGTTGTTTTGTTCTCTCGCCTGACTCTCGGCGAACCTATAAATGATTTACCGAGGAAGTGGTAAACTCTCCGAAATTGTTCGGCGATATTGTCGGGGAAAAAAGGATAACAGCCTTTCATGAAGATGGAAAGAGCCTTTTTTAGAAAAAATAAGCTCCTTCCTCGCGGTTTACGTGAACTATCGAGCCGACAGAACAAAAAAACGTGCTCGCTCATATTTCTATGAACAGTTAATAAAAAATAGGCTTTGAAGCATGTAAAAGGCTTTTAATGCTGCCTTTATCTAGAAAAAAAGAAAAAACAACCTACTCAACTCCAGCATCACAAATAAAATATAATGAATTTTATTAGCTGTGGTACAGCCATCCTATTTTGAAAATAAATAGAAAATGCTAAGCAACCATCTAACGGAAAGTCTCCTTTTTCTTTTACAAAAGCCACTGGTCCAATAGTCTGCTTACTACGCGATATGGAATTTTAACATCTTTGTGACTCAGCGACAGCCACATACCTTTCATACATAAGACGTGTATTTTACTGGATATGGTGGGGATCGCCGAGAGGACGGCTAAGCTATATACGGGCGTAAAAACTCATAAGGTCGAGGGTATTCTCCGCATCCTTCGCGAAATGGGATTGAAGGGATAGCTGATGCGTCATAACAATGGTTCAGCTAAAATTCGCCTCTCGGATTCGCTCTGTATATATATACTCTTGTTACTCAAAATTTTTCCTTATCTCGGAAATATCAAGGTTTTTTTTTTCATGGAATTTACGTTCTTTCCAATATAAATCATTTGTGCGTCATCGAAAAGAAAATTATACTTTCGATAACCGAATGGTTCATTCGTTACTGTTGAAAATATGAAATAATCATTATTTGTACTATACGATCATTTTAGTAAATGTTTAATTACTTTCGATTTCATTAATGAACTCGGGGAAGTTAAAAGGTATAAAATAATAAAGTTCTATGGTAAAGGTAAAATTCTTTATTCACCGAAATGGAATTTCGGTTTTTCGTCTGCCATTCGAATAATACAGCTCTTTCATTCAATCATATTAATTTTTCAGCTAACATTTTCATAGAGAGACGAAAACATTCGTATATGTATATTCATTCGTCTTATCGTTATTCCATAAATTTTAAAAGTAACGGTAATGCAACAAAGATGAGGAAATAAAACTTTGTAGCGACATAATTTACAAATCAGGTGGCGTACCCAGGTGACGAGATTTTCCAACTTAAATATTTGCTCAACTAGTCTTGCCAATCTCGGACATTATCTACTTTCAACGGATTTTTCAGTATCGACAAGGCAATAAATATTTAAGGCGTGAAATATCGACGTTGCTCCGCTTCCAGTCATAGCCTTGAAAAGTAGGTCAAGCAAAACGTATTATCTTCCGCCTTATATTACTCTACGTTCAAAAGGTGAGGGACGTAAATAAACAAGTTAAAAATTTACGGGTGGAAGAGATATTCCCTTTTTCATGTTCCGAGACTCGAAAGAATTTTTTAAAATTACGAGGCGCATCCCGACTAAATTTATTGATGAATAACGAATCTTCCGACAATTTCATCCCCTTGAAGAAGTTATATGTTCGTGAAGGAATCAATTTATTTCCTTTTCCGAGATTACTTAGTCTAATAAAAATAGAAAAAGAAAATATATGATGCAGAAGAAAGTAAAAGAAATAAATTATCTTTTTATAAAATAACAATAAACACTGTTTATTAATTGTACTTTATAAATATGTATGAAGATGATGCAGAATGTATAAGTTAAAACCTTTCTGCAATGTAACGCTTTTCCGAGAGAAATTGGTTTAATTAATTAGCTAATATGAGCAATAAGAACAACAGTGCACGTATAAATAAATAATGTGAGAAAATGAAGATAAATTGTCTTTAATAGGAAGCCTCATAACGATAATTATATAGCCGTACACGGAAAGTCAATTAAATTGAAGATAAAATCCGTATAATATATTCCTTGCTTATTATTAGTTTTAATAATGGGCTCTAAATCATTATTATAATTTGTTAATTCTTAATGAGATTTTTCTATTTGAGTTTTATCCTTATAAAATTGGAATCAAAATTTTTATAAATATATTCACAAAGAGAAGTTGTTAATAGCCAACGTTCACGTTAGTTAGGAATAACATGGTCGTATGACCCCGAGGTAACATACGAAACCTACACCATTCTCATCACTGAAATCTCTCCTCTTAAATGTTTCGCTCTTTTCGATCGTATTTGCACGTTTTATTTGTAGGTTTGTGGGCTTCTTTTTAATGATAGCATGTATTAAGAACTGTTTATTATAGCCGAAAAAAATCAAGATCACCCCTGTTTCCAGGTAAAATTGATGTTCCTTCATGATTGATCATCCCCTATAGATTTTGTGCCAAATGGATGCGATCGCACAATTTTCTTGTATCGAGCAATGGCTCATTTGAAAGGTAACAGGAAGCACAGCCAATTTCAATCAGCAGCTTTTGATGTTTTATCGGAGAGAAAATTCGAAACGTAGAGAAAAAATGGAGAATACTCAATTGAAAAGAGCGATACATTTAAGGGGAGAGTTTCATGTAATTATATCTTTTTGGAAGTCAGGCTGTTACATGAGTGGCGCCCTGAATTTTTCTCAGTTAAACTTACCAGCGCTTAACCCATTAACGACCAAGACCCCGAATTTTCAACAACTTTTTCAAGGCTTTTTTTTCAACTAAAAAAAAAGGTTTGATTACCTGAGCATTATTAGATATTAGAATAATTATATTTATAACAATGAAAATTTTGATTAAAATATACAGTTATTCAAAAAAAGTTTTGGAAAACCGATAACAAGAAAAAAACGTGCTTCAAATGGTTAATGTACTTTTACATTTGCACGGTAGATGGCTGGCGGTAAATTTATCACATGACAAGAAAATGTAGGTTATGTTATTATATATGTAGTACTCTCAACCTTTTTTAAAATTACATCTTTTCTGAATTTCTCCACTTATAATATCTCGCCGTATAATCTTTTTCACATAAACTATTATATTGTTTTAATATTATGGGCAACATTTTCGTCAAATTCAAGTTCTAGAATAATATATTCATATAGAAGTGTACATACATAAGTAAATAAGATCAGTTAATCGGTAATTTCTAAATTTTTTATATAATAGTTGAGAATTTCTAAATTTTTTCACTTTTTTTCGTGAAAAACATGCCATATTTTTTTTCAATAGTGTTTTAGCAAAAAATAAGTCTCACCATTCGAAAGAACAGGTCAAAATATGCCGGATAAGAACTTTCCGAAATTTTTCAAAACCTTCTTTTTAGTTGTAAAAGAGTCCTCTAAGAAGTTGCCTGAAAAATTGCTTATTAAATTTTGAACTTTTGGGATTTTGCGAAATATGGCCATTTTAAAGAGGTTAAAAATATTTTAGAATCATGAAAAAAAATTTCCCGAAATATTTGAACTTCGATTGCACTTTTTTGCAGTATTTTAAATTATTGTCATTGCATTTTCCTTATGAAAAAAATTCATAAAGTTTAAAATTTCCAAATTTTATTCAATATGAACGAATCATTTGTAGAATCTTCGGAACCAAACCAAACTCCTAACGCTGCAGGTGTCTCTCCATCCATGTCAACCGAAGCTAATGTTGATGAATTAACGGAGAAACTAGCGAATTTAGAGACAAAAGAGAAATTTTGCTGTCCAGGAGGAAGGTTCACGTCGATGTGCCGTCATTATCAAAATTTAATGCTTATGTACATTCATAGAGAAATCGAAAAGCGTGAGTGCCAGATTCCAAGAACAATTGTAGACCGACCGATTAACTGATCTTATTTACTTATGTATGTACACTTCTATATGAATATATTATTCTGGAACTTGAATTTGACGAAAATGCTGCCCATAATATTAAAACAATATAATAATTTATGTGGAAAAGATTATACGGCGAGATATTATAAATGGAGAAATTCAGAAACACGCCATATTTTATTGCAAGAGTATTTTAACAAAAAATCGGTATTACCATTTGAAAGAACAGCTCAAAATACGTCGGATATAATCTTTTTCAAATTTGTTCAAACCTTTTTTTTAGTTGAAAAATAGCCTTGAAAAAGATGTTGAAAATTCGGGGTCTTGGTCGTCAATGGGTTAATGTTCTTTCGAGCGAACCGCTGTTTTGCTCATGGAAATTCTGCGAGCAAATCCTTTCGTGACTTTAGAAACATTCATTTTTCATTTAAAAACATGTAAAATGATTGAAATTTTATATTTAAAACTCATTTAAAGGTATGAAAACTTTCACCATCGCGAGATAGCAAAAGTTTCGTACGTTCCCGCTGTGGGCACTATTCCTAAGTATTGTGTCTAAAATTACTATAAAGTTAATATCAGCTTTATATTAAAAAAAATTCGGATAATTAACTGAAGCTTATTTTCGAATTTGAAGGCCCAGAAATGCCAAGGTAAGTGTTACCATTGAAAAAAAAAACATCTATTGGAAGAATACGAAGACTGGACAAATTGCCCGTACAAGAATACACAAATTATAAGACTAAGGGTCCATAAGCAAGAAAACGAATCGTTGGCGAATCGAATATCCTAGAAGTAAGGATAGCAGCTGCGTCAGTGTAGTTTATCCGATAAGAGAAGATAGTAGTAGCGCAGTCTACTTAGGTACACTCGATCGGCGGTACAGCGACGACGAGCGGCCTGCAGCGGACTACTCCGCGGGGACGCGCTCATTCGATAATGCAAATTTTTTTGCTCGAGCATCTGCCATTCGAAAGTAATCAGGAGTCCATCAGTTTTCGCAGTGGGTATAATACACTTGGCAGAGCGCTCTGATATCGCAACAAGGAGGAGAGAGAGAGAGAGGGGGGGGGGAGAAAAGCATCGAGCGCTGTCCCCATGAAGAATGCAAAACAGCGAAGAGAGCTGCGGAGCGCAAATAAAAGGGCGGTGCTGCGCGGAAGACAAACAAAAGTGTATATATATATATATATTATACCGGAGGAGAAAGTGGAGCGAGTGAGGAAAAGGAGAAAAAGAAAATAAGGCAACGCAGTATCGGTCTCGCAATGATTTACCCGGGAATACTTTTTCCACGTATAGCTCGCGGCGAACTCTCGCGCTCTCTTTGCGTTATATAGAGAGTATGCGAGTGTGTGTGTGTGTGTGTGTGTGTGTGTGCGGTGACTGAGTGTAGGCGTCTGCACACAGACACAGGCGAGAAGAGAGTTAGACATCGAAGTCTAAAAGCTCCTTTCGGGGTCTCGGGGAAAATGACACCCGCTGCTGCCGCCAGACACGCCAAGTCTTTTAGACGACGTCTCACACCGCAGTCCGTAACCACACACGTATGTGCCTGCGTCTTAGCGCTCTTAGCCGTCCCGAACTCCTTATGGACACACTACGTGCAGTATATACCATACAGGCACGTGGCGGCCGGAAATGCGTTCAGCTTAGGATCTCTCTCTCTCTCTCTCTCTCGTTGATCCAATTCGTACCCCTGAAATATTTACAGCGCTCATCTTGTAAGCCTATATACATTCTCGTCTTTCCGTCTGCCTTGGGACTTTTTCTCTTTCTTTGCTCTCTCTCTCTTTCTCTCTTTCTCTACTCATAATACTCGATACGCGCACGTATAAGACTTTTTCCTTATTGGTTTAGTCTCTGTCTCTCTTATGTATTCCCTCGAGGTCTCTTGAAAATCGAAATAAATTTACTCGTAAGATCTTTCTACTGCTAATCTCCATCTTTTTTCAGATAGCAAAGTGATATCTGGAGTATGGTATTAATTTACCGCGTTTTCTAAATGTTACGCTGTAAGAATTTCTGAAATAAAAGATATAAACTTTAATCAAATGTAATACCAGTTAGATCCTTTGGTAGAGTTTCTTTACATTCCAATCAATAGACTATTTTGCTAGCCATTGAACTGCTTCGGTTTTCGTGGACATTCTCTCCGCGCTGTCAAGTTCCAGTGCATGATACCGTTAAGATGCTAAGCACTTTCGGAGAAGAGGATCAGCGATTTCGCGAAACGAAGGAATAGCCAGCTGGTGTGCAGCTAGACACACGGCCGTCGTCCGGCTACCGGATGCTGAAATAAAATTAGAAAAGCCGGGATATTTCAGGCAAATTCCAAAAGTCCTTGAAATATATATGAAAATTCTTTCGGTGCTATATATAGTTTCTCCGGCTCTCCCCCCTTAACCTAGCTCTTTACAGGCTCGCTCTGCATTCCCTCTAATTTCCCATCTCGGTCCAGCAGCAGCAGCAGCAGCAGCAGCAGCAGCCAGAGCCAGTCGACATTCTCCCATTTTATCTCATTCGCCCTATCATTCTCATTCCCTTTTCTCTATACGCCCGGGGACCATTAAACTTTTCGCCCCGAAAGCGAGTGGGTGAAATCGTCCGACGAGCCGTTCCCTTTCCTCCTCTCTGTCTTCCTCTCTGTCTCTCCGCATATATATCTCTGCGATCGGAATTTCGAATAGGGTCGAAGTACACGGCCGATTGGCGGACTACCGCTGCCACTGCTCTGCTCTGCTCTTCTCTGCTCTGCGTATAGAGGAAGGAGGGAGAGGTAATCATGCCAATAAGTAACACGCGGCAATGGGTATTTATAGAGCTTCTTCGAATGGAACGAGCTTTCCAATTTTCGCGAGGGGCGGCTACGGCAAGCAAGTGAACGTTTCGTCCCTCTCCCTCTCTCCCTCTCCCTCTCTCTCTCTCTCTCTCTCTCTCTCTCTCTCTCTCTCTCTCTCTCTCTCTCTCTCTCTCTCTCTTTTTCCCAACCACCCTTTCACAGCTTCATGCGCATATATCCGGGAACGTATATGCAGATATATACAGATGGAGAGTTCCGTGTCAGGGGCGTTAAAAGAACTGCTCGGGAAACTTAGGGTGCAATCGCTTGTCTCGCGCGCTAAAATCGGCAAAGCACTATGCCATACTTATTCCCAATACAATTAAAAGAGGAATATACGGAGCTTACACTATCTATTAGTATAAATATATAACATTAAAGAAAAATTTGGACCTTTACTTGCACTGCTTGATGATGGAAGTCGGAATAGATAATTTCAATCTAGTTTTATAAAACACTTCCCATTTTAGTAAGAGGCTCATTTTTTTATATTGAGTATTTTTCTGCCCTCTTAATAAATAATAATAAATAATCTTCTGATCATTCTCCTATTCACGTTAACGATTTTTCGAACAATTTCCCTCCTACGTAAATCATGGAATAATTTAGCTCAGAATCTGTATTTTTTAATCACTAAGTTTTCCTGAAACAAAATAATAAAAAGTAACTGTTGAAATTTTCTTCTTTTTTTAGAGCAGATATATAGAACATAGCTATAGACGTAAAACTCTCCGTATACAGAAGCAGAGCCGGATAAAGTTGGCGAGGCAAGGGCAAGTGTACAGAGGACTGACCACTAATCGAATTAATTTTTTATTAGTTTCAAGGATCATCAGTATTCCAGCGAGCGCTTGCCGCGTGCGTCTCTGTAAGTGTGTTTCTCTCTCTCTCTCTCTCTCTCTCTCTCTCTCTCTCTCTCTCTTCCCTACTCTTTTTTAGTTTAGGGGAGATGTAAGAGCAGACTTTTGGCGGCGCTCGGCGTGTGAGAATAAATAAAGTAGGGCTGTAACACCTCGACTCTCACTGTACGTGCTTGAAATAAGAGAAAAATTGCGAGAAATCTAATTTATTTAATCTATCTTTAAAGAGGAGTAGGGCTTTCTTCCTCCGCGGCCCTCCTTCCTTCCTTCCTTCCCACTTCCTTTTTATAGGGTACTTCTGATATATATTTGCCGTATAGTTTGGAAGTAAACGGGAGCTTCATTTTTCGCCCGTGGAAAATTGTGAATTCAGAGCTCACGGCTCGAAAATCCGATATTATATTCTCACTTAATATTGCAATTTACATGAATACACGAATAACGAACGCTTATAAATGTGCGAATAATGTGCGCAGTGCGTGGAGGCGATTATTGTACTATGGATTACTTACATACGTTTGAATATCTGTTGCATAAGTTCGTGTTTGTAACGCAAAGGATTTTCGAATTGTAAAATTAAGCCTTCCGTTGAATTTATAATTTGGGATGCAATTTGATGCGCAAGACGAACTGTCGCATAAATAGATTTAGACAGTATATATATTACGGCAACAGAAATTTCATGTCGAGTAAGCGAGTCTGCATTTTTAATGAATCGCGTTTTATTAGCAAACCATTCTCGGAGAAAGTCGGTTGGTCATATTCTATATGTATATGCACTCGGACAAAAAGCATATTAAAAATGCATCACCTATAATAAGAAATTTAAACGCACACAGAGTCACATCAGAGTCTCTACGCTTATACTTTAATAACACACTAAGCGTTCATCGCGATGCGCAAACTTAATAAACAACGAAATGATATACTTATCAAGAACAACGATTCTCCGAATAAAGAGCTTTTATATGAGCAGTCGAAATAAAGCCCCGCGTCAAACTTAGTTAATTAAATATGCCAGTAATGAATAAAAATGAATAAAAACACGTCGGTCGCACGGTATAATAAAGAGGATGCGAAAAACTGACTCGTCTATTGAAGAAAGTTTTCTCGTAATTATCTCTCTCGCTCTCGCATTGCAAATCTCTTCGATGGAATTTGGCATAAACAAAGCAGCCGACGTGTGCCTTTGAAGCGCCGAGACGTGATAATAAAACAATGGGTGAGGGTGGGGTTAAAAAAGGCAGATGAATCAGAGAGAGGGAGAGAATAGAAGAAGGGGTGCGCAGAGAAATCCAGGCGCGGACGAAGCGCGGAATGAAATTGCCTCGAGGGCGCGAAGGAGGAAGTAAGGAAATGACAAAGTGGATGCACTCAGACACGCGGCCGCACGCGCGCGTGAGCTCGATATCTTTCTCGCTCTTCTCGCGCGGCGAATATGTGCGTATATATGAGCGTCTGAGTGAGAAAGAGAGAGAGAGAGGCAGAGAGAGCGGATGTTTGCACTTTGGAGGAAAGCAGATAAAATCCATCAATCACTATAGAACGCTCGCGTTGCGTTCGTATCTTTCTTTTATTGTATCCGGAATCAAATGTAACATAAGCTGCGACACGTGGTCCCGTGCAGCGGGCCGACTTTTGGATTTGGTTCGCGGGAATAGAAGTACTGTGGCGATAACTGCTGTCTCGTTCAATAATTTACAAATATACATTTTGTACGCTGGCTTTATTGAATATATAGGAGTGAAATTTCATTCGATGTTTGAATTTGAATTGCTTTTCATTCTATAGCCAGACTTTGGATAGAACCAAAGGCTCCAAGCTGACGCATACTCATTTATAAAATCTATTCTGTAAACTGTATATTATGTAATAATGCAAAATTGTATAAAAAACGTATTTTCTTTTTGTCATTTACGTATTTCTACAATCACAAAATGAATAATTTCGTGGAAAATATCTTGGTAAACTTGTGAAAAAATGTTGCCACTGAAGAGTGATCAACACGCAGCAGCTCTACAAGCACTTAACGAGCGCACAAGCAAAACACATCAGCATCGCCCCATAAAAAAGACTAAAAGCGCTCACCTAGACGAGCTCAGTCCGAGAGTGAAAAAAGTCCGCTAAATAGAACCGAGAACAGCTGAGGTGGCACCAACTGGTTAATATACATACATATACATATACCGTGTAACACACTAAGCACGCACCACTTTTGAATTAAGTTTATTTACGTAACTGGATAGAAAAATAAAAGTGCAGCAGGTCTCTTTCGATGTTATGTTGTAAGCAGAATTCAATGGTATTGCCAGAATTAGTGTAAAATTTTTGGTTCAAATGTTTAAAAAATTTATTTTCCGAAAAATTTTTTTTTATTGAATATTTCTGCCATAATCTTGTAGACGGGATAAAAATAAGTCGAAATAGTCGTTTTTGGTTAGCGATAATATTTTTATCCTTTCGTAATAAATATTAGAAATATTGATTATTCATCGTCGTTGCCGAAATTACGGGACTAAAATGACCGTTCCAGTTGGGTTCGGAAAAAAGTGATTTTAAGACTACGGTCAATACCGACTATACGGAGTGTTGTTTTGTCAATTTGCTGATATCGCCAACAAAATTGAGATGGAGGATAATAGATGGCAGAAGATGAATATTTTCAGCATTACATTATTTTTTTTTCTCGAGAACCAAGTAGAGTACGAACCAATATAATTATTTTTTCAAAAGTGGAAAAATAATTAATTAATTTATAATTAACCACGTTAAAAAGGATTCTGCTGCATATTTTGAAAATTTAACTCAGATTTTCTGAGCAAAGTATAAGCCAAGATGTACTCTTCTACGAAGGTTATAGAATATGGAATGGTGCAGATGCTTGATATTGCAAATTGCGAATCATGCACGTCTAATTATTAGTTAATTATTTTTTTTGATTGTATGAAATCTATTGAAATATATTTTATTAGATTGTTGAAATCTACTGTAAATTTTTTATGGTAAACGTTTTCTAGTTAAAGGTTGAATAGAATGTGGACGTTCAAGTTGTCTTCACAATTACAAAACCCTGTAAATGCCTGTTAGTTTTCTATTCGAGACAATATTTTGATCTATTTTCATAAGCATTGCTGTCAAACATTTTTAACACTTTATTACCCACGGATTTCAGTTTCGGAATTGAAAATCGAATAACGAGTTTGAGTTTTAACCCAAAGAGTGACCGAAAAATTCTTAAATTTTTGACTAACAGATGCTAATCCCCTGGTTTAGTGTTCTCAAACGAGCAAGAATATCCATATTAGACTCTTAATATACGATTTATGCACAAAAAATTTGTATTACAATAGAAATTGAAGAAATTACTACAGTATTTTGTGCTGGTACTTTTGATTAATGACTGTAAATATGGATACTTTGTTCATAATAATTTGAATTTTTTCCAATTCGGATATTTATATTCCTGCAAAGTTCATATATATGGGAACTGAGTGCCTTAGGTTATCGTATAGACAGACTCTTAGCTCTACATAGATGTATGTATGAATGTATGTATGTATGTGTGCGCTAGCGACGAACGAATTGAGAGACCATAAATGCGTGCTGGATGAGTTTCTACACCACCTTTCTAATTCTGTTGAAATCTTAGAAACCGTTGGGCAATCAAGAATCGGTAACTACAGTATCCTCGAACATCCGACGGATTCTAGGTTTTTATCGGATTTCTATGAGGTACCATCCTCGTATAATACAGGACCCATCTAAAATGGGAAAACCTATGACTAGGAAGCTAAATAATGGAGCCCCGGACCCACCTGAAATGGGAAACCGTGAAGAGATAAAGTGAAATAACCGAGCCCCTGGCCCAACTGTAAATCTATCGATTCCGGCACCTATTAACCCATTAATGCGCAAATGCACATTTTTGTACACACATTTTCAAGCACAGAATTCTATTGGAAAAACAAAGTCATTTTTATGTAAAATCCTATATAGGGGGTTTT
>UELV01031396.1:9616-24596 GCA_900490015.1 Megastigmus stigmatizans | reverse complement strand
TTATATTACCGCCAGAAATCGCGGTCCGAATGTCTGAAGTTTCCGAAACACTAGTTATAAACCTTTTTTCCCCTCTTAGTTTTTCCAAAATGGCGGGTTTTGTGAAACAGCGTAATGTTAAACTTCATGATTTTTTTTCTCGAAATCTATGATCTTAATGAAAAAATGTCATATAACCAAAAATACTTAGAATCACTCAAACAATACGTGTGAATTTTTTCAGAAGGTTCTAAGCCAATTTTGAAATTTTTAATTTTCAACATTTTTGAAAAATCAAAAAATGTCTTAAAAAGTTCTGAAAAAAATCATACGTCTTCTTTGAATGATTCTAAGCACTTTTTATTCTATAAAATTTTTTCATTAAGTGTATTTTTTTCGAGAAAAAAATAATTTCAAAATTTTTTTTTCTCGAAAAAAATACACTTTATGAAAAAATTTTACAATAGGCGTAAATACGAATTGGATCTAGCATTATAGTACAAAACATTTTAAGGCATATCTCCAGGTTGAAGTTAAAACTTACGAATTGCGATTGTTACGCATTACATGACCGTTTAAGGGAAACCTACGTGAAATTCTGTAAGCGTAGTCTTGCTTAACCGTCCGATGTCTCGATTGGGATAAGCATGATGCCAAGTTTGGCTAAGGAACATTCTTTTGAAAACGCCTTAGTGGGGTGCCCAGTGATGTTACACACTATTGCACTCCCGTACGTTTTAAAGGTGCATTAATGTCATTAGACCTAACTGAATATTTAAATATTGTATAAATTTTACTGTTACATCTACAACGCTTCGACGTTATCCCTTATATTTTCAAATTTCATATGTCGTATTTTCTAAAAATAGTTTAATTTAAAAAAAAAATTTTTGTTTGTGTATGTGTGTGTGTGAGACAAGTCCACTTGCATACATCCTATATATCGAACTATCTGACTCATCGTTTACGATGATTACCATTTGAAGACTTACCGCGAACTGTTAAAAACAGTTGCGGTTACCTTACATATATAGTGACCTTTAAGGGGGTGAAGGATGTGGTCAATTCGGTCAAAAAAAGGCAATTCTTGGAGAATTTTAATAGACTATACGTTTATTGCAAGTTTATTTAAGTAATTAGTACGTGACAAAGTAACATTTGAAGAATATTCTGTATAATTTATATTGAAAAATATACATAATTGTGGCATTGACTAAGGAACACTATTGCACTCACGCACATTTTTAAATGTGCATTAAGGACATTATCACCCAAGACATTTACTATGATCCTTTGATTGAATATTTGAATATTGTATTAAGTTTACTGTTACATCTATATCGCTTAGTCATCATCCTTTATTTTCAAATTTCATACGAGGTAATTTTTAAAAAAAAGTTAATTTAGAAAAAAAATTTTTTCAGTTGCATATGTGGGAGTGTGTGAGTGAGTGTATGTTTGTGCGTATGTGTATGTGTTTGTTTGAGTCTGAATGTGTATGTAGGTATGTGTATGTGAGAGAAGTGCACTTGCATACATCCGATGTATCGAAAAACGTGACACATCGCTTGTGATGTTTACCCTGTGAAGGCTTACCGCAAACTGATAAAAACGGTTGCGGTTACCTTACATATATATAGTAACCCTTAAGGCGGTGAGCCGTAGGATAAATTCTGTTAAAAAAAAGCAATTGTTCGAGAATTTTTTTAGACAATACGGGTAATATAAATTTTTTTAATTAATTAGTACGTGACAAAGTAACATTTGAAGAATATTCTGTAAAATTTTTATTGAAATAAATACATAATTGTGACATTTACATCTTCGGAGACGCCTCGAAAAAAATTTGCTTTGCGATACACCGCATAACTCACACTGGATCATCTAAAATCAAATACCAAAAATATTTCATTAGTTAATAATGTTTTCTAACACAAGAAAGTGAAAATAACGATTTTCTAGAAAAAATCGGCCATTTTTTATTGTAAAATAAATAACAATATTAATTATAAAAAATAAAAAAACTCGACAATGTTACTCTAATATAAAATTTTCAAGACTCATTGCTACTATTGGAACACGAAAAAATGTATAAGATTCTTACGATTTAAGCAGGGCCGTTTTGTTCATGGGTGCCATACCACCGTAAAGATTCACAGGAAATCTTAGGCAGTATACAATAAGGGGTACAAACATTATTCATGCTTGCGGAAGCTAAACAACGTAATCCTTACAAGAATCAAAATCAACAATAGCTATTGAAATTCAAAGACCGTATTTAAAAAATCGTTATATTATCGTACAATAAACAGGAAACAGAATGGGATCTAACACAATAGTATAAAACTTATAAATCTTTCCCTGAGCTGAAACTTAACACGTGCAAATGGCGAATGTTTCGCGTTATAGCAGCGTTCAAGAAAAGACCTGCTCGAACTCCTGAAAACTTAGTCTCGTTGAACCGTGCGATATCCTGAATATGATCAACATAATGATGATACTGAGTTTGGCTATTGAACTTGCTTTTTATAGCATATTATTAGGTCCTTCGTAGCAAAAGACTGTTGGCCCCAGAGTTTCGGCGTGGATGAGTTTCCACACCACACGCTTTGATTCAGAGGGATTTCCAGACGGTACCATCTTTGGCGCACTTCTTTTTGTGCACTTATGACGAGTATGTAAACGATTGTCAGTACCCCTAGAAAACCTACTCGTCCCACCTATGGTCTGTCGAGGTTCTTTCGTCATTACTCACTAACATTGCTGCTCATTACCTATATCTACACCAAACTCTGTAGAAAACAGCAAGGTGTGAAGGTGGGCCTATCGTCAGTTCAGATTTGCAAATGTCGGACGAATTCAGAGACCATAGATGGCTGCTGGATGAGTTTCTACACCAGCTGCGGAATTTCGCTGAATCCTTAGAAACCGTTGGACTATCAAGAATTGCTAACAGCAGTATCCTTAAACATCCCACTGATTCTAGGGTTTTATCGGTTTTCCAGGAGGAGTAAAAAGAGATGAAGCGATTGAGCCTATCTATTACCTGAATTGAGAATACCTATTGCCAGGGCCAACCTAACAATAAAATAACAAGTGAACCATGGAGCAAACGAAATTCTAACTCTTTTCCATCTGAATGAGTAACGTACGATGCAGTCATGGAGCAAAAAGAAATGAAATAATAGTAGCACTAACACATCTGAAATTCGGAAGTTTATCCGAAATATATAAACCAAAAAAGTGCTTATTTTTATACAGGGCACTTATGATTTTTATATACTCCACTTTCAGTGGAATCCTTGTGCGATTGAAAAGAACTTTACAAATCTTTTGGAATTTAGGCAAAATATTCTTGAATGTATCCAGAAACTTATGAAATCCAGAACTTATGAAAAGGATACTTTAAGAATATATTGTTATATTTTTTCTTAAAAGTGATAAAAGTGTCCTGTGAGTTTTCGATCTTTCGTATTTTTAATGCACAATATTATATAGTAAGGGCTGCAGAAGGCATCGGTAAAGTTTCAAGTCAAAAGTTTCGATAGATCAAAAGGTATGAGTATTTTTTTGTTGCTGCTGTTTCGTCGCGCGATAGCGCCGTAAGTCCTCTATTTATATATAATTACTAAATTTAAAACTTTGCTGTTAGGAGATCGCACTTACTTGATTATCATCTAGACTTCATTATTTATCATTACTTAGTACATATGCAAGCATTATCTGCACATATTAAATAAATTAAATTCTAATAATTTAAGTTAGAATAGTTACTGATATTGTATATACGAAGGATAAAAAATATTATTTATCAATTTTATTCTATATATATTGTGACAAATTCACGATTGAATTTTATATTTTATCGATAATTCGTTTACACGTTCTATCCGATGGCGCGCGAACATCTGAAGCACGAGAGAGGGAGAGAGAGTCATAAGAGAGGGTGATCAAGCCCTCAGATCGATTCTAGCCACGTTTCGCGTAGGACACGAATACGACTCTGTTGGCGCGAAGTAGGAGAGAGTGGCACGTGACATTGTTTGTGTTATGTGTGAGAGTGCATATGACCATCAACACCGTAATTGCACTAGACTGAAGGTTAGCGCAATATTCCCTAAAAAGAAAGTGAAAGAGCGATCTGCAACACCACGTTGCCGAGCAAGTACTTGGTGTTTATTGTAATAAGCGACGAATTCCAAGCGGCGATCCGTATATCTGCTTGTGTCGCGGATTCAAACGCGTGGTAACTGCTTTCTTGGTTCGCGATGCAGTAAGAAATCTTGTTTAATTATTTCGCAACACAGAATATAATATTTTATCTTATTCGAGTCGTTCGTTGTTTGCGAATTGTTTCCTTGATTTTCCCCTTTAACCCACGATTACCGCCACCTCCACGGGCACAGTAGAAAAGCATTTCTACTGTGCAACTAGCCTCGTATGCATTGCACACAGCTCACGGATATTCATCCGAGCATCAGAAAGCGGGATTCATGAAGAGAGTCTCGTGTTATCTACGATTACTGTCGACGCCTGAGCTTCGGAAAATCCGAAGTTGGATTTTCCGTTGCGCAGTGTATGCAAGTAGGTGTGAGAACGTGTCTGCGTTCTCACAAGGGATGAGCAGCGTCGTTACAATATATATATATATATATAAATGAACGAATTACTAAAAATTATTTTTATAATAATATTTAATACAACATTAGAAAATAAAATTGATAATAATTCGATAAGTAATATGAAAATTTACATATTATATCTTTACATTGAAAGGGTACTTTGTATTTAAGGAGAGCGTTGTGAGCGTCGCTCTGGGCAGTGGATGGGAATCCTCGCAAATAAATAGAGTTTATATATATATAACAATAAGTAGTTTATTCAGATATTTTTTTCTATAGAAAATATATTAATATTTTCTAAAGCTAATAAATATACTATCGTTAACCAAAAACGACTATTTAGACTTTTTTTATCCCGTCTACAAGAATATGGCAGAAATATTTGCTAAAAAATTTTTTTCAGGAAAATAAATTTTTTATCTTTTGAACCAAAAATTTTACATTAATTCTGCTTACAACATTACGTCGAATGAGTTCTGCTGCACTTTTATTTTTCTATCCAGTTACGAATAATCTTAATTCAAAAGTGGTGCGTGCTAAGTGTGTCACGCGGTATATACGAACAATATATGCACGCGCGACCAGAAAACGTTACGAACGACTTTAATTGCGTAACCGCTAACTGTGCGTGCGGTGCGCGTATATAGATTTTGCTTACCTTTCGCGCGCGGCATGTGCATTATTATACGCGGCTCGTGCGGCAGCAGGAAAAATGAGGCGACCGATTGCGCAACCGGTGCGCTGCCGCCGCCACCACCGCGCCCGAGTTATTCATAAAGTTTGCCCAGCCCGCTTACCGCCAATATCGGCAAACTCGCAGTCTGCCTTTTCCTCCCTATCTCCCCTCCGCGAGCTTTTGTTTTATATATCCGCGTTGGTAAAACAATTTCGTAATCCACGTGCTAACGCGCAAAGAGAGAGAGAGAGAGAGAGACACCCTTTGCGCCCAGGTTATTAACTCGTAAAGTTTCAGTCTAGTGCGGGCGAAGCCGCGAGACTACACGCATAATATGAGAATCGAAGCTGTACACGCGATGCAGAGGAGCGCAAACGCATGTGCATTTGATGTATAGATATCGCGAGCGTATCGACTAAGGAGGTAGAGGACAAATCTCTCTTTTGTCCTTAGCGGTTGAAGCCGCGAGGAGACGCAATTATGCAATAGTGGCGTATTATGTGAGCACCGTATCAATGACGTATATTTATACAAGCCACTTTGGATTTTCGTCTTTAAAGATAGTCGAATCATCTTCAGATATAGTGGAATAATTGTAAAATAATATTATAAGCTCAGTTATTCAAATTTTCTCGAAGGATTTCAACGTGCTCCCAAACAAAAAAGAACCCAATGATAAATATGAAAAAATAACATTTTATACAGTTACATAATCGATCGCTTACCGCCAAGAATCTCGGCACAAAACTGTCAATTTAGGCCAAAGCCCAAGAAACAGGGAAAAAGCTAAAGGTACACACAAGAAGAAGGAAAGAAGTAAAGAAAAGCTGAGAAAGTGGGTAGGAAAAGACAGAAGCTCTCGGTCGTTAACGCACGCCTTATCTTCCTCGAAAGCCTCTCTACTTTTCTCCCTCTCTCTCTCTCTCTCTCTCTCTCTCTCTCTCTCTCTCTCTCTTGCTTACATGGTTGTACATAAGGTGTATCGACGCGTGCTTGTCGTCGCTCGAAGGAAGCCTCTCTCCTGTCCTCTCTCCCTACAAGCTCGTTCGCGCTATACACACGCCAGCCAAGTCAAGACACGGACCGCCAAGGCACAGTAGAGCAGGGGGAGATCCCTACGACTACGACGACGACTACGAATCCCGTGCGGTAAATAACGTCGGAGCAAGTGAGGGGGAGGGGGGAGGTCGGGAGAGGAGGGAGCTCGAACAGTCGAACCAAGCGCGATTCCTGCAGAAATTCCGGCTTAACCGTACGGCATTCGGGAGCAGAGCAGCTTCCACTCTCTCCGCGAATTCCAAGCCAGCTATAATCTTATATATCCGTTGGCGAACTAAGATCCAAACTGAATCCTCTAGCTCACTATCTCTCTCTCTCTCTCTCTCTCTCTCTCTCTCTCTCTCTCTCTCTGCCTCTCTCTCTGCCTCTCGCTTCGTCGACGTTCCTTAGGCATGTCTCGAACGCCACCGCCCCGCCCCCCGCCTTATACCCAACACCGACTTGCGTAAGTTTACCAATATTCCATACACTCGGGCCAAGTTTGTTACGTTGTACATTATATAGCTGCACTAGCGAGAGAGAGAGAGAGAGAGAAGCTGTATCCTCCCTCTCCCTCTCACTCACTTGGCTCCATTGACTCGTCGCCGAGGGTGCAGAGAGTGGCGGTGCGCCAAGGAGAAAAGGTCAACGATTCGGGCGATCACCGCCCGCGTGGAATATTTCACTAACTTTTCCAGGCCATTTCGCAATTGGTTGCGTATAGCGGCTCGTCGCGTCGTCGGCTTCGAAAACTTTCAACTCCAATGAGATTCTCGCTCGAGCTGCACGCGCGATTTCGCGCCACCCGTTGCGCGCGTTTAACGTTTCTACCGCCTGTATACTGCTCTCCGCAGACACGCACATGGAGATTCTCCGCCGCGCATATATACGCAAACAGTCTGGAGCCGGTCTCGCAGGAGAAGCAAAGCGAATTTCCGGCCCTTTTTCTGCGTGCGCCACTTCTTATGTATATATACACGCGGCACAATTGGATTTTCGTACTTGCGAGTGTCTGGGATCGCGGACGCCTCGTCGATTTTTATATGCGCCGCAATAAAGAGGGAGGCGTCGATGTATACGCGTGTCTCTAGTGTATGGAAGACTAGACTATACATACCGTATATCGTTATCCACGACTTCTTTCAAACATTTGAATATCTGGTATTCCTGCGCTGTTGGTTTCTAATGGCTTTCGCTTCCTTTATTTCAAAGATTTTATTATACGAAAAATCTGCACAATTATATTTATTTTGATAGTAATTTAGCAGAAATTATTATAAGCAGCAAAGTATTAAAAAATAATATTTACTCTCTTAAATTAAAGCTATATTGAAATATGAATCTAAAAACGTGATTTATCATTCGGGTTATGCACGCTCGGAGCATAAAAAAAAACAATAAGAAATAATCAAATTGCATGAATGAATATTTGCCAAACATTATTCCCAGCTTGGGCTATAAGAAGACGCAATTTCCATATCTGAACGCGAGGACTGGCTTGGGAGGGAACAAAAAAAAAATGAGCGAGGAAAATAGTTAAGCGTATACCTTTGATGTAATGGGATTCGCAGAGCACGACGCAGCGCGCCTTCTACGGGACGACACGCTGCACCAACGAATCTCGGCAACTCAATAAGAAATGCATAGAGCGCCGCGACTGCATTAACAATCCTAATTAGGCGTCCCCAGTCCCCGTCTTACAGCGGGGGACGAGCACCGACTCGCTCGACTCGTCCTCGGTCTTCTTCTTTCGCTCTGCCCCCAGCTAAGTGTAATATTCTCCTCCCTCTCTCGCTCTCTTGCGCGCAGGTAAAAATTGAATTATTAGGAACGGAGAAGACGTATATACTGCTGAAATTTCCTCTCTCTCTCTCTCTCTCTCTCTCTCTCTCTCTTGCTCGCTAGCGCGTCATCATTAATTTATCCAGCTTTTACGAAACCAGAGGATGTGAAGAGTGAGAGAGTGAGAGCGAACCCTTGAGCGGACTGCTTTTATCCTCAAAAGCATCTGAAAGGTTTTCACTTTGAGTTTCTTTCGCAGGACGAGTAAATTATTCCTACATAGACCCTTGTGCAAAATTTTTCACCAAAAGACTGCCGTCCTGCACGCTACATCACGAGGCCTTTAAACTTTCCGTTTTAGCTCGCGATCCCGGCGACGCGACGCAAAGACTCGCCCGGGGTTTCCGCGCATAGCCCTTCCTTGCTCCTTCGCTTTTCCTCCTTCCTTTTTTTTTTATACCAATCTCTCCCCCCTCTCCTTTTCCTTCTTAATGTGTCTCGTGCTTTGGTATATTCCAGTTAGTCGTTGACTATGTAGGAATTTCAAAATTCTCCAGTGTATACAATGGTATTTGTGCCTTCTCAAAGGGTATAATAAGCTTTTGCGAAATCAAAAATATTTAGGCTGCTTCGGCGAAGCTCGCTCTAAGTAAGTGTAAGTCGCTTGCACAATGATTATACCAGAACTATGTATACTCTATACAGAATGTGTATACCGTCTGGAAATTGTAGGTTAATTATATATATAAGACCCATTACACCGACATCAATTAAACAGATCGATTTAAAAATATTTCAGACTCGAAGTGCACTTCGCCAACTATGGCTTTTCCCATCCATCAATTATTAGCTGGCCTCAATTATTGATCAGTCTGAAAAGAAAGTTCGTAGCAGCCTATAATAGTATCTCGGTTACAGACATGAAGCTCGCGATCCATTCTTCGCTTGCAACTTCGGTATATGACCTCGGTCTCTCCTCGTGGCCGTATAATACCGAATTTTCATGAAAAAATTTGAAAAGACACACGATAGCAAGCCTTACTCCGAAATATTCGTGCCTCGCATTCTCAGGCGGGTCGTTAACGCAACAGCTTCCCTCGGCTGCTGCAGCTGCAGCAGAGAGTCACGCGGCGGCATCTATGGCTTGTATATACACTATATATCTCAAGGCTTAGTTCAGCAGGTGCGCGCATCTATATGTATATATCGTAGGAGGTGGAGCTGCGGTGGTAGCCGGGTATCAATAAACGCTATATCTTCACGAAGCCGAGGCTGCTACGAGGCTCTGCAAGCATTATCAACAGCGACGATCGGCCACATGCGCTACTCTCTCTCTCTCTCTCTATATGTATATGTATATATATGTGTGTGTGTGTGTGTTGGTATGACGGCCGCGTCGAGGCATATACCGAAGGCGGAGGCGTAAACTGCTGAAGTTACGAGGTGGTCATCACCTGTTGAGACCGAGAGAGAGAAAGAAGCATCTATGCCCGTTAATCCAGGCTACAAACGAACCTTTTAGCTCTGGGTCTTCTTTATGGACGAAAAATAGTGCGATCGTAATATATCTTGTAAGCGGCGTCGATTACTAAAGTTGAGCAATTACGAAGGTAAGGAGACATTATTGGATTACAAATTTGCCACACGTGTTATGAAAAGAAATTGAAGTTTGATTTTTTGAAAAAATCCACAGTAATACCTAGATGTGAGATTACCTTAAGAAATTAAGCAATTCTATATATGATTTGACGTAATGTAAAGTTGACCTACAATTGCACAATCCATATTTGGAGTTTAGCGGAGAAACGGAAGAAGATAAATGAAAGGGAAAAATCAAGCGAGAAACTACTACAGTAAAGAAAGGGGAAAAGAAAAAATTCTCCTGGGAAATAAAGCGGCTCGCAAGAATCAGTTATATAAGAATCAGATCAATGAATCGAATCTCACTCCTTATATATCGTCGAGGAAGAAAACATGGGAACTTATCTGTAGCTGGCCTATTATTTTAGGTCGAAGATACGAGCCGATCCGCCCCTGATTTATTCAATTTAGCGTGTGCGAGTATTTTGATAAAAAGCCACTTTTTCCCCTTATCGATATTGTTTTGCTGCCTAATGCACGCGAAAGTAGTGTACACGCGAGTATAGTCAGGCACAGATACGAGATTGGGATGGAAAAAATTTAACTGGCGGTTTGCCATTTGCTTGCTACAGATGTTGTAGTTTATGGTCTTATCGGCGCAGGGACTGCGATACGACACTACGATTCATAGCTACTCTTTTTGGTAACTTTATGTAATGCGATTCAATCTCTTGTGAGTTAAAAGCATAAATGATACAGGCATTTACTTGAGAATTTCCTATATTATGCACTCTATATCTATTTATAGATGTATTATGTACTATATATGAGTGCTATAATGTGGAATAAAAAATATAGTTTGAAATAAATGTGGATTTCACCAAAAATAATACCATCTCCTTAAAGTGTCTTTTGTACGATCGAGCACAAAATCAGTGTATGGATAAAGATAGTATAGTAGACGGACTATCGCACAATGTGCGGCGAGGGAAATTTTAGAGTAGGTCATTGGCTGGCCTGCCACAGACGCCGTATTACGTGCTGTACATTACCTGGACGATAAGCTACTCCAATGTCCGAGAACTGCTGTCTCGAACATTTCTCCTGTAGGACCAAAATAAAATTTCCCAACCCTCTGACCTGCAAAGAATCCAGGAAAACCATCAGGGTCAGTGCACACGTGCAACACATTCCATAGATCGATGGACACCAAATTCCTCTACATCCATAGTCAGGTGAAGATGTTGAGCGCTGAGAAGCACCGCGCGATTATTCATATACCGCAATATTCGTAGCTGAACAAGCCACGGATGCTTAGAGCCCCCTGAGAGGTATACCTCCGATCGCTCGATCATCCAACTATATACAAAGACGTATAGGTATATATTCCACCCATCCTCACGAGTCACGCTCTATGTAACAGCACCGATATCTCGCGTGTTCTCTCAAGCAGAAACTGGCCGGTGTTCCGCACTACAAAATTATTCCACACGTTTATTCTCTATTAATTCAATTAGAAAAATATTGCTCTTGGTAATAACTAATATAGTTTATGTTTGTTTATACTGATGTATACATTGACGTACCGATAGAAGAATAAAACAATAAAAGAAGCAAATATTTCTACAGTAATGGACCACATTAATTATGTATATATATATAATATATTCGACACGTGAATTTTCCTTACGCTTGACTGCAAATGGCACACAGGAATCATCTACAATGGTGTTTGGAGAAGGATTTTATTTCACGGGAACACTCCGGCTTTGTTTTTACACCCACCGCTGCAGAATTAATTTTTTCCGCGTTTTATTCCCAGCGCGAATAAAAAATATCGAGACGATCCGATGGAATTGAAATTCGTTGTATTTCCACATATATATATATACATATATGTGTGTTTTATTTTCACATTTTATTGCTCGCCAGATCGCATTTCGGAAGAGTCTTCGCTCGCTCGGAGAGCGTGTTATATGATGCCGGCGTTATTGTGACTAGTGCGCTAATATTTGCGCTTTCGGTACGCTCTCGTTGCTCACAGTACGGACCTGTAACATTAAACGCTTAAATACACACATGGTTTTGAATTGACATCTCAATGTTTTCGATAAAACTTTTACGACTCGCTGTTGGTATACGCGGCTATTTTTAAATTGACCGCGGACACGGTAACGCTCGGTGCAATCATTCGACACTTTAATCAATCGGATGTCGGAAGCTTCGGAAACTCGAATCTCGCGCTGATTTCTTGGAGATGGAGTTCGGCAAATCGGAGTCGGTGCGATATTAACTATTCAATAGGCAGAAACGGCGAGAATCCCGCGACCGATGGGATACGCATATAAAGCTGCCCTAGTATATACAAATTGTTATTTGGTGTACTGTACCGCCAAAACCAGGGGCACAGCAGCAGCCACGGAAATCAAGCAGCATTCCGCATGGACCTCGCGCGCTATAACCGCACTAAATTGCTCTTGTACATTTTCTCTCGCGCGCGACGCGTCACGATTTATAATATATATCTCTTTCGGCTCTGTCCGTCTGTCGCGCTCTCTGAAAACGGGTACTTTACAACGGTGATATTTTAAGCTCGTGCCGCGGATCGTGCGGACAGCCCGCCGTGCCTCTACATCGAAACGCGTACTTATCATTCCAATAAAACGATCCGATGAAAAAGCCGCGCGACACACAACAACAACGCCGAGTTTTTTCTAGACTTTTCAGGCGGGGCGAGAAAGACAGAGTGCGCTCGGTTGCATACACCCACGTTCCCTGTTATTCGAGAGATAAATTTCCCCTTTTTTTTCGACGTTTTAGGATACAATGGACTGCGGACCGCAGTGAAAAGAGTATTTAACGATTTGGCAAGAGCTTGTAAATTAACGTATTTATGCGGATTATGGTTATGATGCAATTCGTCGACAATGAAGTCTTTGATATAAATATATCAGGTTTACATTGGAAGTGCAGTTTATCGTATATTGAATTGCCATACGGAGAATTATAATTTATTTATACTTGTTCAGTGAGTTGCTTGTGCCTTGATAACCGATACAGTCGACAGATTACGAATGATATTTCAACCTCGTTTCATTGAAAGCAGACTAAATAATTGAAAGAAACTAAATAATTTTTAGCTTCAATTTCAATCCATCCTTAGCAACTATCGCCACCATCTGCACCCATGAAATCATATACGAGAAGAAAAGAAGCACGTTCGTCGCAACCGCAGACGCAGAATGTGACTTTCCACGATGCATATAGAGATAGGAAGCTGCAGAGCTCTAGTCTCGACGGTGCACGATAATCGCACCGCAAGTATATATACAAGCAGCTTATACAGTCACGTCGGTGTAAAGCGGCTCTCGCTCTCGAACAATATTCGACTCGACGATGCTCCGATCTGTTTGAAGCCCCGAGTCCGCGCTCCAACTGCCGATAACAAGCGCAATCTTGCGGTGCGCCTCGGACACGTACGCGCGATTTTCAGTACACGCATTGCAGCGACACGAGTGAGACGCGACTAACGGCGACTGGTATATGTATTTCCTACACCTGCATGCACACTCTATACATAAGATAAGTTGTCGCAGCTTGTATACTTTGATTGGTGCCTGCAGCTTTGCGAAACCGCTTCAATGGCAGTAGTCAAAGTTCACTGTTTGCGCGATACTTGGAAGGATGTCTTTGTTGGCGAGTGTTATAAACTGCAGTACGAAATTTTCACACTCGTTATTTTCAGATTTTGAGTGTGACAGTTTCGTCGAAATCTTAGACTATGAAAATCTGATTACTTGTTGAAAATTAAAAAAAAAATATAATATTCACTTTTCGATTGAGAATATACACGATTCTTACATACACGAAAAACACACAAGAAAAAAGTCTCAGATTAGTTATTAAGAACAAAGAACTCGTACAATTATGATCGAACGTCACTTCGGGTAAGTGGGTTTGAACGTACAATTGTTTATGAATATTCTTATTAGATATGAAGTCGAGGGTGATTGACAGGTGATATGAAACTTTTACAAGTTAAAATCGCTGCCTCAATTTAATATCTTTTATAATCGAAACAAAAACCAGATTATATACTCAGATCAAAGTGAATAAGAGTGATAGGTGGCAAGTAAATGACGCAAAGGCTGCAAGCGAGCAGAGTTGCAATCACTCACGTGAACAGAATTAATGACTTCTTTAATTGAGGATTTATCGACTTTTAATTGTAGACGGAGATTAAACAGAATTAATCTTTTATTAAATTTACGATTTTGCTACGTAATATATGACGTTATTGAAGACTAATATTGGTTGAGGTGCATAATTAAAAAAAATATGAAAAATAAATGCAAGAGCTGTATGAGATAAGGTCATAATTTGAAATAAAATGCAAAGAATATTTATCAATCAGCATTAAATGTTAATGCAGTGTTTAATTTATTAATATCGTTTAGCTTCGCAGCTAAAAGTATTACTATACAAAGATTAAGTATAAAAATAATATACTTGAGTTATCTATATTCTTCAAATATAATCTTAACTCTGGTAAAAATCTAATTCGCAAAAAAACTAATTCGCGATATCAACAATCCACGCGTAATAAGTAATATAATTTAAATAATAAGTAAAAATAATTAGTTCTTCACTGAGAAAACGATATCAAAATCGTAAAAATTTCAACTTTCGTAAATTTTTTGAAGATGTTTTGAAACTTGAAATTAAACATTTTTATATGATAATTTAATATTATAATTTTAAAATCATAAAACTTTACAATATTTATTGCGCGAGTTACGACATATATTAAAAAGTTCAATAAAGCTAGATTTTCTGTTATACATAAGTATTAAAATATATATCATAATAACTAGCTACACTATATAAATATTTAAAAAATATATTTTCTATAATATTCATTACAAATAATCTCTTCATTTAAAAACAATATTTTCCTAGCACCGAAATCGCTGGACATTTTAGCACAGTACTAAATTATATTTCATAAATTATTTTTCCTAGTTTCATAGACTTTGAATAGGTAATAATACTTAAATGTTGGCACGCATTAAAATATCTTTTGTCATTCAAACACTTTTCACGAAAAATATCACAACTGCACAGTTAAGAGTCAAGCTTCGAAAGACATTCCATCAAACTTAAATTCCTCACTTTGTCTATAGATCGATAGAATCAACTTTTAACTCCAGTTCAGCAACATTCCCAAAACGCAGCTCACCCATCTTCTTCTCGGTAAAATTCTTATCGGCCTCCTTCTCCCCCCCCCCCCCCCCCCCCCCCC